>SZWC01013006.1:47746-66832 GCA_023375785.1 Penium margaritaceum
AAATCCTAGGTTTTCAGCATGTTTAATGATGGGGAGGTGGTGCCAAAATATTCTCACTTGTGCAAGGCTATTTTTCCATTCCTTGGTGCCGATTCTTCCAAGGATGTAAGCAACACTTTTACAAAGAATGTGTTTTCCGTGCCACAGAGTGGAGGCGATACTCGACAGGGTGATCACTTCAGACCGCCTGCCGGTGGCCCTTCACAATCCCCTCACCATTGCGAGGCACCTCATGAGGAACCCCATTATGATGGGAGGGAACTTCTTGCGTTGTCGCATTGGGCCATGCCCTTTGCAATGCTGTGGGCTCCATGGAGCCCGTTATGAGTTTTTGTGATGGCCTTGCGTTCTACTGCTAAAGGCATGGGACATCAAGCGGCAGCCGGGTAGTGCAATTCATTATCCGTTCGGCTCTATCCAAATCAGACGATTTTGCAAAGCTTCCTGTTTGGAAGACATGTCGGCTAGGAGTTTTCCTCGATATCCAAGAAACTGAATTTAGGGAATAACTCCACTTCTCCATGACAGACGCACTGAGCCATTTTGGTGCTTGTGCACGTTCTACAGTTTCAACACAACAAAGTGCCAGATAACAGGCCACGTCACATTTCTCCCCCTCTTCTATAAAATGCCCTTGGTTAAGGGGATCTAGGTTTTTTGTTCATGGAACCGGTCATACTTTGTCCAAATCAATATGAAATTAGAAACACATCCATTGCATCATACGCCCGTGCATATTGAGGGAAATCCAAAACATTGAAATTGATATCCGTCACAAGCACTGTTGGAATGATGCTCCTCACCATGGCAGGAGTGACTCCAAAAAGGAACACCAAAAATACAAGCCTTAGTGGCTTAGTGGTTAATGGTGTCCACCTCTAGAAGCAGGGGCCCGGGTTCAAGTCCCACAAGATGAAATTCTGCCCTGCCTCAAGGGAGGTGGAAAATAGATGCCAGGAAGCTAGCTCAACCTCTAGAGTTCCTCTTTAAGTTTCTAGAAGGCCAGGTGAGGATCCAGGAAGGTGGCACACCTTCTAGAAGGGGTGACTTGTCCTACAAGGCATCTAGAGGTGTCTTGGTCTTCTGGACACCTTCCCTCCTACTNAGGAAGGGGCAGAAGCTTCTAGAGGAGGGAAGGGATGCCTTCCTAGGTGGGAAAAGGACAACCTACCAAGGAGCACTCTAGAAGCCATAGAATCTGCTAGGAAGCTCCAAATCTGGCATGCTTTGGTGTTCTGGAAAGCTTAGATCAGTGGCTATAAAATGCCACTGCTTGTGAGCCTTGATCAAGTGTACATTCCCAGTAAATTCAGGCCAAAACTACTGCCTCGATCTCTGACCAGATTTTGCCATCCTTGGAACCAGTTGCCTCCACAGTTTCAGTCTCTCCAAAAAGAGTTGGTGGTGTGAACCAGCCACTGCTAGGGACCCTCCAGTGTGCACACTCACCCTCAGGCCAACAAAGGGTTATGGGCCCACGCCTCTAAGGGGTTCAAAGCCAGCTTGATTTCATGCTTCCAACAGCAAGACATGGCAACCAGCGAGCAAGAGAGCAGCCGCGCTGTCCTTAAGTTTGATGGGACAGGCTTTGCCTTGTGGAGGTGGCCGTTTGAGGTCTTCCTCAACGACAAGGGACTGCTTGAGCTCGTACAAGGTGATGAGACTGCTCCACCGGAGACTGCAACGGCTGAGGTGAAGGAGGCATACAAGAAGCGCAACAAAAAGGCGTTGGGGCTCCTTTTGTTCGCGTTATGCCCACCACAACTTGGACACATCCAAGGATGCAACATGGCCGCAGACGCATGGTCAAAACTCAGCTCCATCTACCAGTCAAGCAACCTTGCCAATCAGCTCTTCATCTTCAAACGGCTCGTCACCCTCCGAGCCAACAAAAGCGACAACATCATGGAGATCATGCAGCAGATTGAGTCCCTCGCAGCGGAGTGCATGGCCACAGGTTGGGAGGTCGACTCTCAATTGCAAGCTATGATCCTCCTTCTGGCCTTACCAGACAGTTGGAGTCACATGATCACAGTCCTTGGTGGCTGGCCTTCCGACGAGCTGAAGTACCCGAAGGTTGCTGAGTACGTGCGCAATGAGTGGATGCGACGTGGCAGTAGAGAGAGTGCAGCGGCATCAACTTCAGCTTACACAGTTCATCCTCAAAGTGGAGGCCGAGGCGACAAGTGGAAGGGTGCCAAACAGGGCACTAAGAAGGGTGAGAAGAAGGGGGAGTGCTTCAACTGCGGCAAGGAGGGCCACTACACGCACAATTGTCCCAAGAAGAAAACAGATCGGTCGCAGCGGGGCGGGAAGAAAGATGAGCACGCCCTTATGGCGTACAACTCCACCAACTTGAAGGATCCGGGAGTTGCCGTCATCGACTCCGGATTAGGCCGCCACACGCAATGCAACAGGGCGGCATGTGTCACCTACGGTGCCTCGGAGAGACGCATGACGGTGGCCAATGGAAAAACAGAGGTGGCCGCCGATGAGGGTAACGTCCGCATTGAGTCAACTGTGGATGGCAAACCTGGCACGAGCACAATCTATGATGTGTTGCATATGCCTAACTTTGGGGCAAACCTGCTCTCCGTCAGCCGCCTTACCGAAAAGGGACTTGAGATGCTCTTCACAAAGAAGGAGGCCGTCATCTGCAAAGAGGGCAAAGGTGAGATGATTGCGTGTGCCAAGAGGGAGGAGGACTTGTACCTGCTACGCGCAAAGATCCCCATCAGCCGGGTGGAGTCCAACGCCGCCAATCTTGCAATGAAGTACGGAGGAGACCTGGACCTATGGCACCGCCGACTCTGCCACATTTCTCCATCAACAGTGAAGGAGATGGCTAAGAGGGAAGTGGTGCGGGGTCTCCAAATCAGCGGCCTGAATGGAACCAAGGAGACCGTGTGTGAGCCATGCATCATTGGAAAATCAACTCGGCACCCGTTTGTCGCCAAGGGGACGCGTGCATCGGCAAAACTGGCCATGGTACATACAGATGTGTGTGGACCGCTTGAGAGCTCCATCGTCGGAGCTCGTTACTTCCTTACCTTCATCCATGACCACAGCTGGAAACTCTACCTCTACCCAATGAAGCGGAAGAGTGAGGTCCATGCGTGCATGCAAGAGTTTGTGGCTGATGTGGATCGGCAAACAGAGTCGAAGGTGAAGGAGTTCCGGAGTGACAACGGCGGTGAATATGCGGGGTGCCTTGGGTGGATGAAGAGCAAAGGGATTGAGTGGCAGAAAACAACTCCACACTCCCCACAACAGAATGGCTTCGCAAATAGAGCAAATCGCGCAATCCTTAAGATGGTGCGATCCATGTTGAGCGACGCCGGCCTTACACAACGGTATTGGGCGGAGGCGGCAAGGACAGCAGCGTACATTATGAATCTCATGCCGACCAAGCTGCTAAAGGACAAGAAGAGCAATGCGTGGAAGACGCTACAAGAGGTGTGGAGCAGGAGGAAGCCGGCGGTGGGTCACCTCCGCACGTTTGGCTGTGTTGCACATGCAATGGTGCAGGCACGCGAGGGACGGAGCAAGCTGGACCCGCGTACCCGCCGGTGTATCTTCCTTGGATATGAGAGCAGAAGCAAGGCGTATCGGCTCTTTGACCCAAGGAGGCAGCAGATTGTGCGGAGTCGCGACGTTACGTTCGACGAGAAAAGCCGTTGGACAGACAAGGAGGCAGGTCTCTCCAAGAAGGGGGAGTGGATGCCACTCCTTGAGGGGGAGACGCCGGAGGACGTGAATGAGGGTGACGTCCTCCCATCACCACCAACCGGAGAGCATCGCCTGAGGGATGGGCGAGCGGCAGACTTTATTCCGGCCAGTTCGGATGAGGAATCCGAAGCACCGGAGATGGACGTGGAGGTGGGGAGTCAACAGATGTCTCCAAGGTCTCCAAGAGAAGGGGAGCAGTCTCTTGGAGAGGATGGCGCCAAAAAGGGACAACAACAACAACAACCGCCTCAAGAGCCCCGCACGAGTAACCGTGTGCGAAGAAGGACAAAAAGGTATGATGCCAACAAGGGCATTTGGACTGGGTTTGCACAAGCCTTCTTCACGCAAGAGGAGCCTCAATCTGTAAAGGAGGCACTGCAGCGGAAGGATGGGGCTGAGTGGGAGGGAGCAATAAAATCTGAGCTTGCCTCCCACGAGGAGAACGGCACTTGGGAGCTGGTTGACCGGCCGGAGGGCGAGAAAATCATCGGCTCCAAGTGGATCTTCCGGAAGAAGCTCACAAAGGAGGGGAAGGTGGAGCGGTACAAGGCGCGGCTGGTGGCGAAAGGATATGCCCAGAGAAAAGGGGAGCACTACGACGAGACCTTTGCACCAGTTGCCAAGTTTGCCNTGGCGACCTGGACAAGGAAGTCTACATGGAGGTGCCAGAGGGGGTGGATGCGCCGCAAGGGAAGGTGTGCCGGCTTCGCAGGGCGCTCTATGGACTGAAGCAAGCTCCGCTCATGTGGTACCTCAAGATGGATAGTTTCATGGGTGAGCTTGGCTTCAAGCGCTGCGAGGCCGATCACAGCGTGTACGTGCGTAATCAGCCAGGACTCCACCAAATTGTCGTCCTCTACGTGGATGACCTCATCCTTGTGTCTTCGGATGAGGGGGAGCTCAAGAGCCTGAAGCAACAGCTTGGCGGCCGGTTCAAGATGACAGACATGGGCGAGCTTGAGTACTACCTTGGCATCGCCATCAAGAGGGACCGCAAAGCACGCACGCTGGAGATGGGTCAAGAAAAATATGTGCAGGAGGTGCTCCGCCGCTACAACATGGAGGAGTGCAACCCCATAGGCAAACCTATGACAACGACATGTGAGCTGAGCTCGAGCATGGGCCTGAGCACGAAGGACGAGAAGGCGGAGATGGCTGGAGTACCGTACCAGTCCGCAGTTGGCAGCATAATGTATGCCATGGTGGCGACGCGGCCTGACCTTGCCTTTGCTGAAGGACAACTGAGCCACTATGTTGCTGATCCGGGGCCGCTACATTGGCAAGTGATGAAGAGAATCCTCCGCTACTTGAAGGCAACGACACATTCACGACTTGTGTTTGGAGGGAGAGCGCGGACTGACTCCCTTGAGTTGGTTGGCTACTCTGATACTGATTGGGCAGGTGACGTTGATGACAGCAAGCCAACATTAGGCTATGTTTTTTGTGGTTGGTGGTGCAGCGGTGTCTTGGGCAAGCCGGAAGTAGGATAGTGTGGCTCTATCCAGCACTGAGGCGGAGTATATTGCGCTCGCGGAAGCCGCAAAGGAGGCACTATGGCTGCGGCGATTGCTCAAGGAGATTGGGGTGCCGCAAAAGAAGCCAACGGTACTCAATGTTGACAACATGAGTGCCATCAGCCTGACCAAGAACCCTGTGCTACACCGGAGGACCAAGCACATAGAGATCCGGCATCACTTTGCACGAGACCTTGTTGCAAAGGGTGATGTGGTGCTTGTGCATTGCGGCACAAAGCACATGCTTGCTGATGCCATGACAAAGGCGCAACCCAAGGACAGGCATGATACTACTTGTATGGAGCTTGGGCTTTCCCAAGCCTCTTGAGTTGCACGCTGAGCATGGACAACTGCCATGGGTGANCCACAAGATGAAATTCTGCCCTGCCTCAAGGGAGGTGGAAAATAGATGCCAGGAAGCTAGCTCAACCTCTAGAGTTCCTCTTTAAGTTTCTAGAAGGCCAGGTGAGGGTCCAGGAAGGTGGCACACCTTCTAGAAGGGGTGACTTGTCCTACAAGGCATCTAGAGGTGTCTTGGTCTTCTGGACACCTTCCCTCCTACTAGAAGCAAGCTGAGGAATCTAGGAAGGGGCAGAAGCTTCTAGAGGAGGGAAGGGATGCCTTCCTAGGTGGGAAAAGGACAACCTACCAAGGAGCACTCTAGAAGCCATAGAATCTGCTAGGAAGCTCCAAATCTGGCATGCTTTGGTGTTCTGGAAAGCTTAGATCAGTGGCTATAAAATTCCACTGCTTGTGAGCCTTGATCAAGTGTACATTCCCAGTAAATTCAGGCCAAAACTGCTGCCTCAATCTCTGACCAGATTTTGCCATCCTTGGAACCAGTTGCCTCCACAGTTTCAGTCTCTCCAAAAAGAGTTGGTGGTGTGAACCAGCCACTGCTAGGGACCCTCCAGGGTGCACACTCATCCTCAGGCCAACAAGCACAAGATCTTACATAGAGCAGCCAATTTGACATAATATATTTTCACGGCTAACAATTCCTCCAAGGTGGTACCCTGGGGGCGTGTGTGCAAAAATGGACAGCCTGCTCTTAAGAATAGTCCTTGATCATGGCAGCCAGGATTTGACTCTCAGGCTCTCAGTTGTCGTGTGAAGATCCATAACAAGCCCAGCTCACGAGGTATTCCTTCACAACAAGTTTGCCACGTGTACGATCACGGTCTTGAAGGAGATCATGTACCTCGTATTGGCCATCATTTTTTAGCATTGAAGGCAGTGACTGAACCTTTCTTGAAGCAACATAGTATTTCAAAGACTGACATGAAACACTTCATGGAACTTCATGATTTTTTTAAGAGCAAGGTGACAAGCTACATCACCAACCTTGAGGGTGAGTTTGAATAGTCCAACCCATTTATTGAGGATCTTCCTTGCTCCTGTCATTCTGATACGCATGTTCTTTGCACTTAAAATCATGTGGTCATCTCTGAAGAATGTGACGTCACAGCGACCAGCATTGGCATAGGCCTTTTGATGCTGCTTTGTTGCATGAAGGTATTCACATGCTGCTTGATGAAGTGTGTGCATGCGATTAGCTAAGGATTGGACAGAAGATACCCGATTCTTGTCACCCCCGTGCCTTACCAAGGAGATGGATGCCATTGGATACTGGCTGTATTTTAGAAATAATGGTGTCAACTTTGTGATTTCATTAACAGGTTTATAGGTAAAAGTTTGCTGGAATGAGAAACTCATCCCAGTGTGTTGGAATTGTGCTCCTCGCCATTGCAAAATTGACTTTTATAAGGAATACCAAGAGGGTGAGATCAAGTGGCTTAGTGGTTAAGGGCTTCTACCTCCAAAGAAGAGAGTGTGGGTTTAAATCCTACATTTTGAATTTATGCCTTGCCACAAGGGAGGTGGTACATGTGTGCAAGAAATCTAGCGCAGCTTCTACAGATCCTCCCCATGTTTCTAGAAAGCTATGGTAAGGTCCAAGAAGGTTGCACACATTCTAGAAGGGATACCTTGCTAGAAGCAAGGTGAGTAATCTAGGAAGGTGCACACACACCATCAGGCCAAAAAAAATCCATCAAATGATCCACAAAAATCCGGAGCATCTTCTCCAGAGTTTGGTTTATCCTTTCAGTCTGCCCATCTGTTTGTGGATGAAAAACGGTGGACGTCTGTTTGCTTCTCCTAAAACTTTCACCAAGGGCCTTCTAATATCACTTGACGAGGAATCTGGAATTGTCCTGGTCTTCTGGATTTCTTCTCACCTACTAGAAGCAAGGTGAGTAATCTAGGAAGGGGCAGAAGCTTATAGAGGAAGTAAGGGATACCTTGCTAGGAAGCAGGACAGCCCACCAAGGGACACTCTAGAAGCCATAGAATTTGCTAGTAAGCTTCAAATCTGGCATGCCTTGGTGTGGCTATGAAATTCCACTGCTTGTGAGCCTGGAGTAACATTCCATTCCAATCCGATTAAGGCCAAATTATTGCCACTCTGTGTGCCCAGTTTTCGGCCACCTTTGGAAGCAACTGCATCCACATTTAGTGTAAACCAGTCCAAGCGATGGACCCTCAAGGGTGCACACACACCATCAGGCCAAAAAAAATCCATCAAATGATCCACAAACATCTGGAGCATCTTCTCCAGAGTTTGGTTTATCCTTTCAGTCTGTCCATCTGTTTGTGGATGAAAAACGGTGGATGTCTGTTTGCTTCTCCGAAAACTTTCACCAAGGGCTTTCTAATATCACTTGCAAATTGCATTTCTCAACTAGAGATTATGCGTATCTGTAGCCCATGTTGTAAAAAAACAGTGCCTCCAAAGATGCATGTCGTCTCCTCAGCATTGGCATTTTTTTTTTTGGGCATGAAGTATGCTATCTTGGCCAGAAATATCATCACCACAAGGACAACATCATGACCACAAGGTGTCTCGGGTAAGCCAATGGTAAAATCCATGCTCATGTCCTCCCAAGAGGAGTTGGACACTAGGAGGGGCTTCAGCAGTCCTGCTGGTGTCATGTTGCTTGACTTGTGAATGCACAAGTCACAGGCTTGGAGGTATTCACCTACATTACACGACCATCCACGCTACCAATATTGCTCTAAAAGAGCCTTTCTGGTTATGCTATGCCAAGATGGCCAGATGTTGTTGGGCTATGGAACTAAAAAAGGATCTCATCTTGCAGCTTTCTCAACTCGGGCAGAGCCACCAAGCTGCCCTTCTAGTAGAGACCAGAGGCTTCACCAAGCCATATCAATCAATGTTACCCTGGTCCAACCACGGTCTATCAAGGTATCCCATTCGGATACATTGCAAGAATGGTGTGAAATGTACTACCGTTGGGCGCATCTTGCACCCGTATGTCTCACTTACAAGTAGATCACAGAGTATGGTGAGGACAGCCTTGACTAGAGCGCTTCTTAACAGGTCTGTCGTGTTCGTTCATCCTGGTCAAGATTCCCACCAATATTGGTATATGCACAAGTTCTTGATCTACTGAGCTTGTCCTTGAGAAAGGCCGGATTGAGACTGAAAGAATACTAGGGGGTTGTGCTCTCTGACCATGGTGAATTCACCTTTGGTACCTTCTTGGAAGCAACACCAAACCTTCAAGGCATATACTACTGCAATCAACTCCTGGTCACCAGCGTTGTAGCGAATCTCAGTGATTGAGAATTTGTGACTCTCATATGCAACTGCTCATCCTTCTTGCAAAAGGAAAGCCCCTATTCAGACAATGGAAGGACCACAGAGAACCTTGTATGGATGTTCGGGATTCTGGAGTGTAAGCATTGATCCACATGGCAAGACGTTCTTGGCATGCACAAATGCATGCTGACAAGAATCAGGCCTTGTCAATTGGACATCTTTGTACGTGAGAGCTGTGAGTGGGCCGACAAGGCTGGAATAGCCTTGCATGAAGAGATGGAAGCAGTTTTCCAAGAATGATCCTAACCGGCTCATATCTAGAAAACTACTTCCAAAGAAAGGCTCACATCTCACCCAAACTCGACAGTTGAGGCCACTTCACAACAGCTTGCACCTTGTGAGGATCCACTCAGATTCCTTTGCTGCCTATCATGAAGCCCAAGTACCACAGCTTGGGTTGTGCAAAGGCAGACTTTTCTACCTTGGCTACTAGCATCTCCTTACGCAGGATCTTGAGCACGGTACGCAGATGTTGTACATACTCTTGATTAAAGTTTAAGAACACCAAGATATCTTTAAGATACACAAAGATGGTTTTACCGAGATTCTCACTTAACATGTGGCTCATTGTGTCTTGAAGCACCCCTGGGACATTGGAAAGGCCAAAGCTCAACACTCATTAGTGATAGTGTCCCGTTTGTGTGTGTAACATGGTCTTGGGAACACCTTCAGTGATCTATATCTGGTGATACCCTAAGCTAGATCAACAAAAGAGGAGACCTTTGCACCTCAAAGTTGGTCAAATAGGTCATCAATCCTGGGCAAGGGGTATCATTTTTCCCCCTTCAATCTGTTTAACGCACAATAGTCAACACACATGCATAAGTCTCAACCCTTTTTGTTGACCAATGGGATGGGAGCTCAAAGAAGGGAGCCCCTTGGCTCAATCCAGCCTTTGGCCAAGTATTCCTTGATCTTTTGTTTGAATTATTTATGCTGAGCAGGATTGAGGTGATACATGGGCCAAAATGATGGCCTTGCTTCTGGCTCGAGAGGGATCGTGTGACCAACATTCCGTTTTGGCAGCAGGCCATCCGGCAGTGGGGCAAAAACTTCAAAAGCCTTTTGAAGGGGCGATCTGACATCACTTGAGCATAACGGTTGATCGCCGTCATTGACCTTACGGAGTTATTCTAGGAACATAGTGTGGCCTTTTTCTAAGCATCACTTGAATTGAAGTGCCGTAAGGATGGATTATTCACTCTTGTGAGACGGATTTGAATGATCCAAAGGTGAAAGGTGATAGAATGCTTTTCAACCTGTATAGTGAGAGTCTTTTTTACCCAAATTATGTTGTTATAGTTCTCATTTAGCTGAGGATCAGAAAAAACAACATCAATATGACCTATTGAGTTAGTGATGGCGAAGTAAGAGATTGTCGTGATAGCTCTCAAGTCTTGAGTCTTGCCCAACATGTGCCAAGTACATCAACCTCCTGTTAGTCACTAATGGTGATATTCCCTTAAAAACTGTGAGTTTTAATCCTAATTAGTTTACACAAAAATCACTGATCAAGGAAACATCAGCACATGTGTAAACTAGGATTTGAACGTGTGTCCTATCAAGGTGGCCTACAAATTGCATTGTCATTTTTTTTCTTGACAAGAATGTAAGAAAGCTCTTTGGAGGACTGGCCGTCCAGTGGTATACACATGTGTCTACTGTACTATAACATAGCTCAACAGACTCAACCACTTGCTCCCACATGTTGTGAGACTCGGAAATATTAGAATTGCAGTAGTCAACTGCGTGAGTGAGTTCATCTTGTGGGCTACGTTTGTAAACTCAAGCACCTTCTTTACTTTCTTTTGTGTGAATATGATCAAGAGCATGTGATTAATCATCAAATCACAAGCATTTTTTTTAATGAGATACAAAAATGGACAGTGGCAGGAGAGGTACAGAAACTTCTTGCTCATAGGAGAGTAGAAAACATCAGGGAAAAAAAAAACACAGTGAGTCATTCCAACAGTTTTATATCATCTTGGAACATGGAAGCACGTTTAGTGTCCAAAATTTGCTCAGCCACAGCCTGGCACTCCACTACCGGCCACAAAGGACTAATAAAACCCTTATCACAGTCTGCCAGTCCACGACCACCATTGGCATTCTAGTTGTTTCCTCATCCCTTTTCCTGCTGTATTCACCCTGGTCATTATCGTTTTCACCAGCACAAATCTTCTAGTGCTTTTTGCATTCAGACGCATGATACCCACTCTTCGCACAATGGCAGAAACGTTTAGTGCCTATCTTTCTGTTGTCATCCGCATGCTCTGTGTGGTTTTCCAATGGCTTATAGGGTTTATGGTTGCCTGACCCATGCTGAGGGGTCTCAAAATCTTGAGGAGATTTTTGGCACTTGTTGTTGTCCTACTAGTGGTGTTCTTCACGACGTGTTTCACCCCTTACTCAACCGGAATAGTTTTGTACTTCACAAGAACAAATTCATGCAGCTCAGCATATGTGGTCCAAGGCTTGCCTTAGAGACCCAATGTACAGGCATGAGTGAGGGATTCAATGGAAGGGCCACATTGATCCATTCCATGAATTTCCACACAGGGCGGTGATCCTCATTACCGTCTAATGTGTTGTTCCAATCCTCAAGGTATTCTGTAAGCTTACGGTCAACTTGACGAAGTTTAGAGAGACACCTGGACACTTGCGGGGATGCAAAATCCCTACATTTCAAGTGCATACAAATCTTGCGCATGTCTTCACAGTGAACTCTAGGGACCAACTGACACACTTTACATTTAGTACCATTAGCCAGTTTTCACTGATGAGAGCGTTGCACTGTCAAGACAAGCTATCATGTCAGCACCCCAGGCTCATTTATTAATGTTATGGAGCTTAAGCAAGAGCTTGGATGGCTCCATGTATGGCTTCCAAGTGGCCAAATCCAAGTGCTTGGATTAGCCAAATATGGGATAGTCACTTAGCCATTTTAGATCCTTTGAGATCTCATTATCCAATGTTGCATCATCATCTCCAGGGTGAATTTTCCTAGCTGTTTTCTTAGCCTGATGGTGGCGATGGGAGTGAAATCGGGCCCTTTGACGGGTCACCATGGATGGCACGTGTCAGGCTATGGGCATCATTCTGTGATGGATACTTGGCTTTGCATTTTGAGGATGGGTGGACAGAGCAGGCTTGTTGCCCATGCCACCAGCAACCAACATATCCAATATCCAATATCCAGCATGTTACTTAATACGTCAAGATGAACTTGCTACTTGAGGACGGATACGTTTTTGGTGAGCAGGTTATGTTCAAGTGTGTTGAGCAGATGCTTGTATGCCTTGGCGTATCAAAAAGCGTTTATTGCATCGGCCATGTTTGAAAGATCATTTTTCCATCCATGTCCTGCCTTAAACATGATGGTCATGTTAGTGGCCATAGAAAATTTATGTGTTTTTCTGGGTGTTCCTTGTCAAATGCCAGCCAAGGACCATCCTGGGGTTCTAGGATTGGTGTATGTGTGGAGATAGGCTACATGTTTGTCCCACCATCACCTTTTGGCATGCCATCCAGGCCAACACCACAAGATTTTTGACCAATAGGTAGCTTAGGACCACCGTTCCCCTTTGCGAAGGCAAAAGCCTTAAAAGATTCCACTGCCTGCAACGCACACATTTTGAGGTCCAAGATATAGTTGATCATGGCCAAGATGGCAGTGACAATGATCTTGAGGGTGTTTTCCTCCTCATCTTGGGCATCAAAGGAGAGAGTTTGTCATCTGCTCCCGCATCATCTTCATTACCCTTTACAATAGAGGTATCTACACCCATGATGTCTGCTTCACCGGTGGCATTGGTTGATAAACTTGTGTGTATACTTTGTGCTTTTTTTGTGCCCGTGAGTGGGCAGTGCATGCGGAGCCGACAGTTGGTGGCTATCCATGCTAGACACAGAGGCATCCTACGACGCACGGCCTCCCTCTCCTTGGCTATGCCCTCATACTTCTCGCGCGGGCCATTGACCCATGCCTGTTACAAGACCTGGTTTAGTCCTTGCTCTTGCATTAGGACACTGTGTCACATTGCTTTAAAAAATTACACGAGACCTCAATGTTACTCTTTCCTAGGCCTAGATTGCAGGTCCACGCCGGTATCATAGAGGTTTCCAGAGCCTGAGATGCAAAAGAGTCAACTGTAGGAGCTGAAAAAGGTGGCGGCCGCCATAGGTACGAGACTTCGGTGAGGTTCAGTGGGGCATAGGAGAGTGCACAGGCTGCAAGAGGATGGCGAAGGCATCAAGGGACAGCGTGCAAGGCCAGGGAAGCCTTCGCGCATGCCATAGAGGCTCTAGAGAGGGTGGGAGTGGTGCTTACCTTGTCCATGCCATTCTCTCCCTCATCCCAGAGTGTCCATCCGTGTTTCTTTGGTTGGGCAAAGAGGGTGGGGTAGCTGCGGTAGCTGGGGTGGCTGTGACTGCTATGCAGGATCTAAACACTACCTCAGCGGTTTCCAATAAAGCTCTGGGCCCTCGGCAGAAACATGGGCCCAAAGTGGGCCCAAGAAATTGCTTCCATTTTTTTCCGGCCCACCCATCCCCACCTGAAAGGCAGGAGTGTGTGTTCCCACCCTTCATGAGGCTAGAGGAGTGCTGGATATCATTCCTATGCCATCATGAGCTAAGTATAAGGAGGCGGCGGCGGAAATCTGGGGGCCGTGACCCTCACCACCACCGCCATGGCGCAGCTAGGCAACGGGTAGGGGGAACTCTTTCCTCAGCATCTAGACAGCAGAGAGTTCCTAGCCTGGAAGGATCTCTACTTGTCTTGCGCAGTGGAGCATTGGTTGGAGGAGTACTACCTCAACCCTCCGCCGGATGCCTCGAGTAACCAAGTGTTGCTACGTGCCTTCAACTCATTGCTACGTACTCTGCCTGATAACCCTTTGCACACACTGTGCCACTTCCAGGTTGAAAGGAAGGGTGAAGACCCAACCCCAGTAGTGGCGCAACTCGACCACATGACACTTTGAGGCACTCCTCCACCCGCCATGAGGAGCTGGGCATGATACTCGTGGTGACCCTAAGAGACCGGCTGTGCAATCTGTGCCCTAATCTTGGAGCTCCAATCCCCCAAAACTGGGATGACACAATGGACATACGTTGATTCCTGCTCGGTCTTGGTGCTGCCTACTCTGTTCTTGAGTGGTTGGACGTGGTGCTCACCCTTGGCAAAGATTACAAGGAGTTTTGGCACATCATCTTTCATTACTATCCACTGGCCAAGAACAAGGACATTGACCTCCCTACCAACTTCAAGGAACTATGGAACTACGAATAAATTCGGAATGGTGAAACTTGCGCACTAAGCATATCAACATAAACATCACTTTGTACGTGAGCGCATTGTCACTGGAGAGGTTCATGTTGTTTGCGTCGATACTCGTTAGCAGCGTGCAGACTTCCTCACCAAAGCTCGTCGCGGAGGGATGTCGCAGACTTCCTCAATTGGAAATATTTTAGGGCATGCAGGCCCATGCAAAAATGAACATGAGCTCTGTGTGTGAGAGCGATGCAAGACGGCAAGAATTTGGCTAAGTCTGGAACGGTGAATATAAAAGAACAAGGAGAGATTACAAATGAGCCCCTAGCGGACTTATATAGGGGCGCCGGCAGCTAGCCGCACCAGGCCCCGTCAACCCCGCTGGACCCAAACGAGAAAGCGGGGAGAACACACTGCGTACACCATGATAACAATAACCATGGTCTCCTCAAGGCACCAAAACAGGTCTCCGAGTGCCCGGGTTTTGACCACCGAGAAAATACGAGTAGTGCTAAAAAAAAACTCAGAATCAGCGTCCAGACATCACGTACGGCTTTCCGAACATCGGAAGCCCCACTACAGCCATTGGGTCTCCTTGTCACACCGGTACAGTCCAACGGATGCGCGGGTCTCAACCCACCAAGAAAACTCTCCTAGCTTCCGATGAGCCAACAAGGCTGCCAAAACGCATCAACCGTGTCTCGCCAACGCTCTCGTACGTGCTGGAGAAGTCTCGGGACACTCCGAAGGCCTGTCGTGTTGTCACGCTCTCCTCTACCACATACCCTCGATGTGGGTATATGGGTAATCCATCGGCGTTGGTCGTGACGGGTCGAAGCCACACAAACCAACACTCCCCCTGGCTGACATGGTCGTCAACGCCAGAAGAAAGTGAGCCAGGGCACGGAACAACAGCGTATGGCAAGCTATGATATGCATGAGTGTACTCACACACACACACACACACACACACACACACACACACACACACACACACACACACACACACACACACACACACACACACACACACACACACACACACACACACACACACACACTTCTGCTATCCATCTAGGGTCTCCCTGGACACTGGCACAACCCACCAAGTGTCTGTGTCTTGACCATGTGAGGAGTGATGCACACGCACACAAACCAGTGTAATGCACATCATACACATGTCAGACAACAAGATGGTCTCCTCGTGACATTGGCGGTACCAGAGCCCGGGTCTCGACCGCTACAAGCAATCCAACACAATGGTATCATCATCCAGATACAGGATCATTGGAGGATCTCCTCGTAACATGGGTGCAACACACCACGTGTCCGGGTCTCGACCAACAGCTCGCATGCACATGCCACACACAGTATAGCCACACACTAAGACACACGATCACATGATCTCCTCGTGATACTGGTACAACGCACCAAGTGTCCGGGTCTCGACCAACAAGGTGCTACCATCTACATGCACCTGTACAGGCACGTAACATGAACCACATGCGGGATGCTGTAGATGCTCACAAAAGAGCATGGACCTCGCCATGCATCTCCCATGACGTCGCGTCAGGTCGAGGTCCACACAACACTCCCCCTGGGTAGATGAACCTGGCAGTGATGTCCTCGATGGAGATGTTGATGTCGTAGCTAAACAGATCTTGGACGATGAGTCATGTGGTGTGTCCATCATGCAGAGATAGCTCCCCCTGTCACGTGCGAGTCGGCACCCGAGCTCAAAGACAAAGTGGTGTCTCCGACTACGACTCCTCACGTGAATCTACATCACCTGGAGTGTACCAGCCCTCGCGTGACTGCCAAGGATCCCAACTCATAGTCTCTCCTCTCTCTACTATACCGCGATGCATCTGTGTACGACAAAGGAAAGAGAATGGGTGAGCAGCACGCAAGCGTGGATGAAGCGGCGGAGCTGGCCTCCAAGGTAGGATAGAGCACCCTGAGGCACAGGGGTACATTGCCGAAAGAGGAGAGCTGGAGCGACGAACCGGATCACCACTCATGGATGAAGATGACGATGGCGCAGGTGATTCGGGTGGATGAAGGTGCGTGACGCCAGTAGAAGAAGAAGGAGGAGCAATGATGGGGTCAACAGGAGCCAGGATGGCATAAATCGAAGGTGCGCTCACCTCTCGTGACAGTGTCTCCAACGGACGTCATACTTGGGGCGGGTACAAGATCCTCCATGAGTATGGGTGTGCCAGATGCTGCTGGCAGAAGGATCGTACCGATAGCAATGATGCTCCCCTCCTTTGAAAATTGCTCATGCGCGGCCATCACCTCCCGCTGTAGCATGAATACACGCTCCTAAAGGTTAGCGTAATGTGCCTCAGACATGTGGAGGTGGCCCATGTGTGCCTTGCGGAGGACAAACTCTGCCGCACTGGATGTTGCATATGGAGGCTGCACAACTCATGAGTATAGCTCCATCTGCATCCATGCTGCTGAAGATGATGGAACTGGTGCTGCTGCATCCTCTTGGGGGTCAACCAAACTCGCTATGTGCTGAGACACTGGAACATCGGATGCAAATGCAGGTGTCGCATCCACACCACAACTTGTGTCTGTCACATGAGGAGTGAGCGGTTGCATGTCGAGAGAGAAGGAGAAGGATGAGTCGTCAGAGTCCGTGGAGCATGTGGAAATGTTGTCGGTGTAGGTATTACCACTCTTAGCGTCTATGTCATCAGCAATGTCACCAGCAGGTGAACACGAAGGGGCAAAACTCAGCTCCTACTAACAAGGTGACTCCATCTGCGTGTAGAGATCTGCTCCACTGTTCTCAACTGCTGCCGGTAGAGGACAGAGGTGTGTAGGACTCCGGCTCGACAAAGCCCATCAAGGCGACCAAGAAGCGTAACAAGCGCTCACGCACAGTCTCGCCGGGAAGGCTAGTCGCTGCCACCTGCTCGATGATAGAGTAAGGAAACCATCTGACTCCGTCATGTATGTCGGTGCTCCTTTGTGTGTACAGGAACCAGGACTCTGTAGGAACATGGACAAATCTCCACGCTGAAGCTGATCCTCATGTACCGCAGATGAGACGGTGGAGCCTGCTGTGTCTGCTGCAACATATGTCCTAGCGACGTCTCTCAGAAATGCTGCTCTTAAGAATGCCTCAACCTCCAAAAGACCAACCAGCCAACTCTGCTCATGCATTGCGACTGTTGTCGTACTGGTGTGAATCTCGTGCGCCAACGCCCCCGGAGATCCGTGTGGGACATCCCGATCCGCACAATACTCCTGTGCCACTGCGAGGCTGCCACCGGTCGGAGTTGCGAGTGGCACCGCCCAAGCACGTGACACCTGCACTCCTCCTGATGCAACCTGCTCCTGTAGAATGTCCGGTTCCCACCCCAGCGTAGATGTCGGACTCAATGACACGGAAATCTCCACCAGGAATACCATTTCCAGATCGGACTCCATGCCATGTGCTGTCATCGTATCATCTGAGTCTGCCTGCGCTGACACTCGGGCACCACGGTCCAACGCGAGTGCGGATCTTGTCTCTACGATCACGTGAGGCTTTGCGCGGTGACCACACTCCCCCTCGACAGGTATAGCAACGGTGACCAAGGAGGTGGAAGATGTATCAAAACCGGCGAGAGCACGGCGTGCAGAGCGCTGACGCCGACAACGCGGGGTCACTCGACTGGAACGGTTGCATGAAGACATGTCATTTCGAGGTGGCGTCGTGGTCGCAGCAGAGTGGAGGATCTAAAGGATGGTGGCAGCCTGGGACTCACTGGCAGGTGGAGCTGAAGGTACACCATCGGATGAGGAGGGAGGAGAGGATGGAGGAGATGTGATCGAAAAGGTCGTCGACAAACGAGTAGCAAAAGTACGTTCAGTGATAAAGTCACAAAGCCGTTGTACTGTCTACCGCAGGCCGTGGATCTCAGTGAATATGCTTGCCAGAGGTCCAGCTAGGGGATCTACGAACGCCGGCAGATCCGTATGCTGTGGAGGACGCAGTCTCGGACGAGGTTGTAGCCAAGGTGGATGTCATCCGGGAGGGTGTGTCCAACAGCGACGACAACCATGACATCCATCACCACAATAGTAATGGGCTAACGCGTAGGGCGCCTGCTAAGATGTCCGCGCACTCATCTCATGCCCTGGACAATGGATAGGTACCGAGGGCACCCACTCCAGGTGGTAAACACCAAGCCACGGGAGAGAATGAGGCATGTAGGTACTGTCACTCCGGGAGGTCACGACGTCCAGGTCAGCAAACGTGACCAAACTGGACGAGGTGCACTACCACAACACGCCCGTAGACTAGATTTTGACTAACTGCGGCTGCTCATGCTGCTGCCACTAATCGAGCAAAGACTACTCCAAGAAGAGAAGGGGTGGCGGCTCCAGATGTGGCTGCTGCTCCAAGCAGTAGAAGACCTAATTCTCGGAGATGGAAAGAATTGAATCCGCCGTCAAACCTACGGAGTGAAGTGTGCGTACGATTCCACGGGCCCCAAGAAGACGCCGGTCCAGGACGTGTCTCGAAGCGGAGATTGCCACCGACGACAGTCCGCTATTGGCCGAGAAGGCAAAACTGCAAGCTTTGGTGGAGCCGCCGCACTATGTAGTCGTTGACACTCCATTGCCTAATGCTGCTGTTGCAGCTATGAAAGCTGCTGCTGTTGCGACGGTAGTAGTTGGAAGATTCTCCCAATTTTTTTGTTGCCCTCACCCGCCACCTTTTCATTCTCTACCTCCCCCCTTTTTTTAGTCTCTCCTTTTTTTTTCTCTTTCTGCTCACCCCGGGTTTGACCGTCACCCGGTTCTAGATTGCCCCCTAGAAAGGGGGCAGATCAGGATTGGGGGGGGGGGGAACGAGGGACGATGTCAAGTCGCCCCCCCCC
>SZWC01013007.1:11133-21915 GCA_023375785.1 Penium margaritaceum
CGCGCGTGCGTGCGTGCGTGCGTGCGGGCGCGTGGGCGCGTGGACGCACGGGCACGCTGGCGTGCGGGCGTGGGGGCGTGCGGGCGTGCGGGCGTGCATGCGTGCGTGCGTGCGTGTATGCGTGCGTGTTTCTCTTTGTTTTTCACCATCTCACTTTGATTCTCACCATCTCACTTTGTTTCTCACCATCTCACTTTGTTTCTCACCGTCTCACTTTGTTTTTCACCATCTCACTTTGTTTTTCACCATCTCACTTTGTTTCTCACCATCTCACTTTATTTCTCACCGTCTCACTTTGTTTTTCACCATCTCACTTTGTTTCTCACCATCTCACTTTGTTTCTCACCATCTCACTTTGTTTTTCACCATCTCACTTTGTTTCTCACCATCTCACATCATTCTTACCTGCATTACACTGACGCCTTTGTGAGGAGTGTATTTCTTTGCACCACACCTGCAGTCTGAAACATTGTGCACTCCGTTCGAACATGTCCACATCTTGGAGACACGTGAGGGGGGCAGGGGGGGGGGGGGGGGGGGGGGGGGGGGGGGCGCAGGAAGATTGTGTGCTGTTGTCATGTACAACGTCTGCCGACAGCCATTGCATGCCATTGTGGGGAGGTGAGGGGGGTGTTGATGGCTGCATGGTTGGTCTGTGACTTGTGCTGACGTGTGCGCAGAATCGGTGTGTGAAGATTTTCACTGGTCACCAACATTCCATCGAGAAAAATCTGCTCAAATGCGATTGGTCGCCTGATGGGTCGCGAGTTACAGCTGGCAGCTCCGACCGAATGGTGTACGTGTGGGACACGACGATGCGCAGGATACTGTACAAGGTATTACCCCCCTTCCCCCTTCTCTTCCCCTTCTCTTCCCGTCGGCCTCTTCCTATCCATGACAGCCCGAGCCTGAGCAGCAGCAGTGCTGCGTAGCGAGTCCGTCCATCTCTGCTTACCTATGCTCAACCATGCCTGCCCATGCATGCCCATGCTCGGCCATGCATGCCCATGCGTGCTCATGTGTACCCATGTGTACTCATGTGTGCCTATGCATGCCCATGCATGCCGATGCGTACCCACATGTGTCCATGCTCGCGCAGGCTGTGTCATGTCTGTTCATCTCTGCTCACTCATGCTCGCCAGCACTCACTCATGCTTGCCAATGCTTGCCCGTGTTCATCAGTGCTTGCTCATATTCGGCCTTGCTTTCTATGCCCGCCCATGCTCTCCCATGCTCGCCCATGCTCTCCCATGCTCTCCCATGCTCTCCCATGCTCTCCCATGCTCGCCCATGCTCGTCCATGCTCGCCCATGCTCGCCCATGCTCTCCCATCACTGCCTGTGACTTTAGCACGCGCATACACACATGCCCAATGCTTATCCATGCTCATCTTGGTTCACCCTCGTCCATAATCGTCCATGCTCATCCACAGTCGTCCATGCCCTCAACCCCTTTACGATGCTCACGATTGCATGCCCATTCTCCCTTCACCACACTTACCCATGCTCATCCATGCAGGCTCATGCCAATGCATGCTTGCGAATGCTTACCCATGATCATGCATGGATGTGTGTGCTCATGCTTTCTCCTTCGTACTCATGGATTGGCCGCCATGTGGTCGTGACAGCTACCAGGTCACAACGGGTCAGTAAACGAGGCAGTGTTCCATCCAAAGGAGCCAATCATTGGTTCCGCCTCTAGCGACAAAACAATATACCTAGGAGAGCTGGACGCCACTGTGCGCTGACTGTGAAGCCCAAGACTTTTTCTGTAATGCGTAGAGAAACACTGCATTCATCACAGTAGTGGACCCAGTTGGGTGCCTAACACCTACGAAGAGCCTACTTCGAATGGAAACTCACATTTGTTGTGTTTTGGACACAATTGGGCACATGTCAAAGTGTCCACTTTGCGACATCCTGAAGTTGATGCAGGCGCTATTAGCAATTAAATCCTCATGAGGTTCAGAACAGGCTCCAAAGGAACAACTTTTTACTCTATGCTAAAAGAATAGAAGGGGCTATGGCAAATCTTGGAGTGAGAAGTAAGAAGTGTGCAATTGTCTATACTTGCTTCATCTGGGTAGCGCGGCCAATCATGGGTGAAACGGCAAGGAGTTACATGTATGCCATGGGACGAGGGATCAAGCTTAAGTTTTGCAAGAATTCAAGACACGAGAGACGGATGAAATGGGTGATGTGAAATGGTCAGCCGGTCGACCTACACGAGTGGATCGCATGGTACCCCACAAGTGGGAACAATGCCACGTTAGTCAGGACAAGACCATTTTTTGCGATTCATGCGCTTGGACGCGAGTGCGTGGGTTGTTGCGTCCATACTCGGCACCTAAGCACCGCTGGCTACTCAGCTATGTGGGGGAAAACATACACTCAAGACATGGTGCCAGAACTTAAGCTGAGAGTAATAAGTGAAATAGCAGCAAGGATGAAGTTTGCTGAGAGACCCCTCCCACACTAACTAGGCCCTCATCTCCAAGATGCTTGTTACTCAGACTGAAAGGAAATCAAGAAAAATCATTGATTAAATACATAAAACATTTAGAACTCTTTTTTTTTCAGAAGAATTCAAAGTGCCGGGACCGAGTTTTGAACCGTTCTAGAAGCAACCTCCTAGTGTTTATGCCCGGTAAAATTCGAAGTAGGCCAACCATGTCATGTCCTGACTGCTAGAAACTCCTGACTTAGAGTTCACTGTTCGGACGACCGCTTTTGCTCACACGACCTCGAGCAAGCGAATCGACGGTCACCCTCACGTGGACGTTATGGACGTCCACGCGACAACTGCGCTTTGTGAAGGCACTGCTCTCACTTGAACGATGGTCAACGACCGTTGCTCACCTAGCCGTGAGGCAAAATTCGAACTGAACCACGAAGGGGGTTTTTCCCCCCCTTAATTAGAAGCAAAGACAGGATTGTCTTACAACCATTTCAAAAGCACCAAGGAGGAGTATTTTTCTGGGTTTGGAAATGAGAAGAATTAATTTAATTATTAAAAATTGCGGAACCGAGAATTTTTATAGCGGCAGAAATGACCATATATCCCTCAATTTGGATAAGAAGCCTGATCCCCCCTACCTCGGAACAATACGCCTCATCCGCCCTTACCGCGCAACAATAAGCATGATCCTGATCCGCTCCTTGGATGGGCCAAGTTTTCAGGCGTAGAAGATAAGAGATGCACCCTCACATTTGTTGAACGATAGCATGTCAACATCCCATGAATGTGACGTCGACATGCTCACTTCACATTTCTTGACCCAACTATCGAAAAATCCTTAACAAAAGATTTTTTGGTTTTTCGGAAGTGGTTTGGAAGGACTTTGCATGAGGGTCCAAGACTCCCCATGCGTTGAAAGGGAACATGCATGGCCCATCTGCCAGGAGGCCCACCAAGTGCCCGCGCAAAAACNACGTGTGGGACACGACGATGCGCAGGATACTGTACAAGGTATTACCCCCCTTCCCCCTTCTCTTCCCCTTCTCTTCCCGTCGGCCTCTTCCTATCCATGACAGCCCGAGCCTGAGCAGCAGCAGTGCTGCGTAGCGAGTCCGTCCATCTCTGCTTACATATGCTCAACCATGCCCGCCCATGCATGCCCATGCTCGGCCATGCATGCCCATGCGTGCTCATGTGTACCCATGTGTACCCATGTGTGCCTATGCATGCCCATGCATGCCGATGCGTACCCACATTTGTCCATGCTCGCGCAGGCTGTGTCGTGTCTGTTCATCTCTGCTCCCTCATGCTCGCCAGCACTCACTCATGCTTGCCAATGCTTGCCCGTGTTCATCAATGCTTGCTCATATTCGGCCTTGCTTTCTATGCCCGCCCATGCTCTCCCATGCTCTCCTATGCTCTCCCATGTGGCCCATGCTCTCCCATGCTCGCCCATGCTCTCCCATGCTCTCCCATGCTCGCCCATGCTCGTCCATGCTCGCCCATGCTCGCCCATGCTCTCCCATGCTCTCCCATGCTCGCCCATGCTCTCTCATGCTCGCCCATGCTCGCCCATGCTCTCCCATCACTGCCTGTGACTTTAGCACGCGCATACACACATGCCCAATGCTTATCCATGCTCATCTTGGTTCACGCTCGTCCATAATCGTCCATGCTCATCCACAGTCGTCCATGCCCTCAACCCCTTTACGATGCTCACGATTGCATGCCCATTCTCCCTTCACCACACTTACCCATCCTCATCCATGCAGGCTCATGCCAATGCATGCTTGCGAATGCTTACCCATGATCATGCATGGATGTGTGTGCTCATGCTTTCTCCTTCGTACTCATGGATTGGCCGCCATGTGGTCGTGACAGCTACCAGGTCACAACGGGTCAGTAAACGAGGCAGTGTTCCATCCAAAGGAGCCAATCATTGGTTCCGCCTCTAGCGACAAAACAATATACCTTGGAGAGCTGGACGCCACTGTGCGCTGACTGTGAAGCCCAAGACTTTTTCTGTAATGCGTAGAGAAACACTGCATTCATCACAGTAGTGGACCCAGTTGGGTGCTCAACACCTACGAAGAGCCTACTTCGAATGGAAACTCACATTTGTTGTGTGTTGGACACAGTTGAGCACATGTCAAAGTGTCCACTTTGCGACATCCTGAAGTTGATGCAGGCGCTATCAGCAATTAAATCCTCATGAGGTTCAGAACAGGCTCCAAAGGAACAACTTTTTACTCTATGCTAAAAGAATAGAAGGGGCTATGGCAAATCTTGGAGTGAGAAGTAAGAAGTGTGCAATTGTCTATACTTGCTTCATCTGGGTAGCGCGGCCCAATCATGGGTGAAACGGCAAGGAGTTACATGTATGCCATGGGACGAGGGATCAAGCTTAAGTTTTGCAAGAATTCAAGACACGAGAGACGGATGAAATGGGTGATGTGAAATGGTCAGCCGGTCGACCTACACGAGTGGATCGCATGGTACCCCACAAGTGGGAACAATGCCACGTTAGTCAGGACAAGACCATTTTTTGCGATTCATGCGCTTGGACGCGAGTGCGTGGGCTGTTGCGTCCATACTCGGCACCTAAGCACCGCTGGCTACTTAGCTATGTGGGGGAAAACATACACTCAAGACATGGTGCCAGAACTTAAGCTGAGAGTAATAAGTGAAATAGCAGCAAGGATGAAGTTTGTTGAGAGACCCCTCCCACACTAACTAGGCCCTCATCTCTAAGATGCTTGTTACTCAGACTGAAAGGAAATCAAGAAAAATCATTGATTAAATACATAAAACATTTAGAACTCTTTTTTTTTCAGAAGAATTCAAAGTGCCGGGACCGAGTTTTGAACCGTTCTAGAAGCAACCTCCTAGTGTTTATGCCCAGTAAAATTCGAAGTAGGCCAACCATGTCATGTCCTGACTGCTAGAAACTCCTGACTTAGAGTTCACTGTTCGGACGACCGCTTTTGCTCACGCGACCTCGAGCAAGCGAATCGACGGTCACCCTCACGTGGACGTTATGGACGTCCACGCGACAACTGCGCTTTGTGAAGGCACTGCTCTCACTTGAACGATGGTCAACGACCGTTGCTCACCTAGCCGTGAGGCAAAATTCGAACTAAACCACGGAGGGGGTTTTCCCCCCCCCCTTAATTAGAAGCAAAGACAGGATTGTCTTACAACCATTTCAAAAGCACCAAGGAGGGGTATTTTTCTGGGTTTGGAAATGAGAAGAATCAATTTAATTATTAAAAATTGCGGAACCGAGAATTTTTATAGCGGCAGAAATGACCATATATCCCTCAATTTGGATAAGAAGCCTGATCCCCCCTACCTCGGAACAATACGCCTCATCCGCCCTTACCGCGCAACAATAAGCATGATCCTGATCCGCTCCTTGGATGGGCCAAGTTTTCAGGCGTAGAAGATAAGAGATGCACCCTCACATTGTTGAACGATAGCATGTCAACATCCCATGAATGTGACGTCGACATGCTCACTTCACATTTCTTGACCCAACTATCGAAAAATCCTTAACAAAAGATTTTTTGGTTTTTCGGAAGTGGTTTGGAAGGACTTTGCATGAGGGTCCAAGACTCCCCATGCGTTGAAAGGGAACATGCATGGCCCATCTGCCAGGAGGCCCACCAAGTGCCCGCGCAAAAACAAACCCTAAAAACCTAGGTGTAATGAGGGCATGGGTTTTTCTATGATATGTACCTCAAACGAGGGTGTAAATTTGAACAAAATGTAAAAGAAAAAAAAGGGGATTTTCGTCTTTCCATTGATGGAGGGGGGATTCCTTCAGACACCCGTTGGCAAAATCCTCGGCAAAGCCTCCCCCCCTCCCCCCCCCTCCCCCCCCAAAAGTCCCCCCCGCCTCCCGGCAGCCCACCAGCCGCCTGTTCCATCGCCGCCCTCTATGGTGAGGGCCTCGTTCAGCGGGGGGGTGAATGGGCTGGCTGGCTGTGACATGCAAAGGGGTTGGGGGGTGTGGCAGGCGTTTACAAAGTGCCGACCGATGTGTTAAATTTTACACCCGAAAAGGTTTGGTTTGCGGTAGCAAGCTCTAGGTTCTTTGCTGCTTGTATATGGATCTTGGTGCTCAGCAAGAAAGCATGTACAATCTTGATCCTATGAAAAACAAAAGAACACACTTGAGAAATGAATCTCTTGATTGAATGTACAAAGTATAAGTATCAGCCTTCACAAAGCAATGCACAAAGCACTGAGCTGCTTGGCATCCCACAAGGGACAATCCTTGCTAGGCCTTCAAGTCTCTCGACACAAGGGATCTTGGCACTTCCACCGTCTTCAAGGTAGTCTCGCCTCCAACTAGCCAGGTGTCCTCAACCCAGGCCGGCACAAAAGTGCCAATCTTAAAGGTGTCATCAAAGCGAGCTCCCAACAGAGTCTTGAGTTGGGCGCTCTTGCAGGCACTCCAATAGCTAAGGTGACGATGATGACATAATTGCTAAAGGCTGAAGCTCTTGAAGTACTGAGGCTGTTGTGTCTAAAAGAGTTGTTAATTAGGTGTGTTGGGACCGCCACCTTGTATACATGTGGTCCTCGCAAATTGACTGCCTTTGAGGAGAAGCTTCCTCATTTGTGGTGGTCGTATTCACTTCTTGTCTTTGTAGGTATGAAGCTTCCTTGAAGAGGAAGCTTCCTCCAGCTGAGTGATGTTATTTGGTGCAAAGTCAGCTTTAGGGAAGCTTCTTGATCGAGTAAGCTTCATCCAACTTCATGGTGAAGGTTCTTCATAAGGTGGCTTCCTTCAGAAGCTATCCTCCTACATCGCTGATTGTGTTGCACAATTTGATTTACAGTCGGAGATCCTTGCGCATGTTGGAGATAACATAGTAGATGTTGTTCCCATAGCAAACCTCCGACATAGTCTGTGGTGTCATACCTTCAGCACAACAGTCAGCATCTGCACCGATGATAGGAGCAAGACGCAACCCTCCACCTTTTTATCCTTGGGATGAGGACCTTGACATGCCAGGTATGGAGGATGACGCTCACGAGCGCGAGATTCACGCGCTTAAGGAGCGTCTCCGCCAGCTACAGACAAGCTCTTGGCCCACACAGACATCTGGCTCCCTTTTTCCGGAGATCCGATCCTCGCCTGATCCCTACCTCAACAACTTTCCTCGTCCCGATGTCTTCCCCATTCCCCATCCTTCTCAGCCTGTGGTTGCCCTTCGTACGGAGTGGCAACCCAAGGACTTTGAGACACCTCCTTCACAATATGTCAGCGAGGACGGTTTTGACCTCTAGGAGATTCTTTTCAAGGTGTGAGCCACTTCAGAGGGGGTATGCCCCTACTATCACAGTCCATACCAGGTTACGGATCGCGCACAGGTGCTGACAGCAGCCAGGGCAATGCGCGGACACCTTTACGCCATGCTGGGCGCGACCGTCGTGGACTTTCGTCCGTTCCTTGGAGAGGCCGGCACAGGCGCAGATGCGGATCCACGTCGGGTCTAGGATTGGCATTGTCCCTGCTTGCTGCGGAGACGCACGCCACCCGCGCAGCTCACATTGATGCCTTTCACTCCCTTTGTGTGGGACCTACCAAGCCCACAGCCGATTATTGGCGGTGGGCTATGCGCATTTACACGCGCCTCGGGACCTCTAGAGGTGCAGAGCAGTGGACGCCTACACGCTCATGCTCGGAGTTCGTCTTTAGCACGCAGACATCTTCTCCGATTACAGCGACACCTTGCTCGAGCCCTTCTCCACCTCCCTTCAGCTTCTTCCTTGGGTGCATCAGCTTTTTCTCCAGGTGACTTCCGCCCGTGAGGCAGCTGTGGCCCATGAGGAGAGTCCCCTTGCTATAGCAGTCATCGCGTCACCACCGACGCCCTTCTTGCAGTCCACTCCTCCATCCTCTAGCACATCCTCCTCTTCCCCTTTCACCCTGATTACCCCAACTCAGACGCAGGGGAAGAAGGGGAAAAAGAGGCACGGTTCGGGCCAACAGCAGTCACAGCAGCACCACTCACTGGTAACAGTGGACATACTATTCACTGCTACAACTATGGAGGCGCTCATCACTACATCGAGTGCCAACAGTCGCTCGACTGGATGCGGATCACTTCTGGTCTTCAGGCTACACATGCGTAGCGGCTTGCGTCGAGCAGCACAGCCTCTGGTTGCACGGCGACCATGACCGCAGTAGTCCACACTTCCCCACTGGCGAGTAGTGGCAATTCGGATTCACGTGACCGCAACATCGCCGAGCACCGTCACCTTCTGGCGTTTCCTTTTCAGGGAGGTGCGAGTGTGTTATCACAGTCGGTTGGTTCACAGACTATTTGTTTGTCTCTTCTTGTAGCTCATGATGACTCGTTCGGGGGGGGCACAGCTGGCATGTGATGATGATGGGCCTGACTGAACTGATTGGATTCATGAGTCTCACATTTGTGCCCTTTGTCATTCCTCCTCACCTGTTGCTCAGCACCCGTTTGAGGCCGAGTGTTCTATTGCCTGCTGCACAGTGACATCTTCCGGTTGTGATCCAGGTGGCACTTGGATCATCGATTCTGGTGCCACTCACCACATGACCTGTCGNTGATTACCCCAACTCAGACGCAGGGGAAGAAGGGGAAAAAGAGGCGCGGTTTGGGCCAACAGCAGTCACAGCAGCATCACTCACTGGTAACAGTGGACATACTATTCACTGCTACAACTATGGAGGCGCTCATCACTACATCGAGTGCCAACAGTCGCTCGACTGGATGCGGATCACTTCTGGTCTTCAGGCTACACATGCGTAGCGGCTTGCGTCGAGCAGCACAGCCTCTGGTTGCACGGCGACCATGACCGCAGTAGTCCACACTTCCCCACTGGCGAGTAGTGGCAATTCGGATTCACGTGACCGCAACATCGCCGAGCACCGTCACCTTCTGGCGTTTCCTTTTCAGGGAGGTGCGAGTGTGTTATCACAGTCGGTTGGTTCACAGACTATTTGTTTGTCTCTTCTTGTAGCTCATGATGACTCGTTCGGGGGGGCACAGCTGGCATGTGATGATGATGGGCCTGACTGAACTGATTGGATTCATGAGTCTCACATTTGTGCCCTTTGTCATCCCTCCTCACCTGTTGCTCAGCACCCGTTTGAGGCCGAGTGTTCTATTGCCTGCTGCACAGTGACATCTTCCGATTGTGATCCAGGTGGCACTTGGATCATCGATTCTGGTGCCACTCACCACATGACCTGTCGTCGTAGTGATTTCATTGTCCTTGGACCTGTTGTGTCTGTTCACTCTGTTCACATAGGCTCTGGTCGTTCATTGCAGGTCCAAGGTGTTGGGGTTGTGTGCTTCGATGGTCCGTCTGGCCCCCTGTATCATTTCGAGGTGCTTTTTGTGCCTGACCTTGAGCTCAACTTGCTTCCTGTTTGTGTCTGCACGCTTATGGGACTCTGTGTGGAGCACACTGTAGACTACGCGACTCTGACCATTGTTGATACTTGTACCATTGTTCTTCGTGCCTCCGTTGTGGATGATTAAAATCGTGTTCCTCTGATTTCTTCTTCTCCTCGCTCATATTCCCCTTCTGCTCGTGTGTTTGTCAGCGGTGTTCTCTATGGTCAACACCAACGGCTGTTGCATCGTTTCCTGTGTCATGTGGGATCCAACGTTGTGTCAAAGCTCATTCGGACACTTGTACTCAATCTTGACGCAGCCTCTTTTGAAAATCTGCCCAAGACCAATTTTTTATTCTACGCTCAGGGTAAGATTACTCATTGCACCTACCTTGACTCCCGTTCTCGAGTTTTGTGCCCTCTCGAGTTGGCCCATTCGGACCTCCTCAATCCTCTCCCTGTCGAGTCTTTGTCCGATCGGGGCCAAAACATCCTGACCCTGACTGATGACTTCACCCGGATGCGATGGGTCTATAGCCTGCGCGAGAAGAGTGACGTCGCTCTCACAGTTCACCTCTGGCTATTGATGGCTGAGCGTCAGTCCTTCCACACGCCGCATACCTTCCACTCAAATTGCAGCGTGGAGTTTCTTGGCGAGATGGACAGTTTCTTTAGCGAGAACACAGGTATGGTTCCAACGCTCAGAGACACCTTTCTGCTCCTCCTCAGCAGAACGGTGTCTCTGAGCGTTGGAACCATACCATGGAGGATGCGGTTTGTGCTATGCATTCTGAGAGCGGTCTCATGGAGTCCTTCGCATTTGAAGGATTCACCTACATGACGTGGGTCTGGAACCGCCTTCCAGACCACGTTGTATCTTACGAGCTCTGGTTTGGCCACCGTGCCAATTCGCATCTCACTCGTGTCTAGGGATC
>SZWC01013007.1:21936-47457 GCA_023375785.1 Penium margaritaceum
AAGTGGTTTGGAAGGACTTTGCATGAGGGTCCAAGACTCCCCATGCGTTGAAAGGGAACATGCATGGCCCATCTGCCAGGAGGCCCACCAAGTGCCCGCGCAAAAACAAACCCTAAAAACCTAGGTGTAATGAGGGCATGGGTTTTTCTATGATATGTACCTCAAACGAGGGTGTAAATTTGAACAAAATGTAAAAGAAAAAAAAGGGGATTTTCGTCTTTCCATTGATGGAGGGGGGATTCCTTCAGACACCCGTTGGCAAAATCCTCGGCAAAGCCTCCCCCCCTCCCCCCCCCTCCCCCCCCAAAAGTCCCCCCCGCCTCCCGGCAGCCCACCAGCCGCCTGTTCCATCGCCGCCCTCTATGGTGAGGGCCTCGTTCAGCGGGGGGGTGAATGGGCTGGCTGGCTGTGACATGCAAAGGGGTTGGGGGGTGTGGCAGGCGTTTACAAAGTGCCGACCGATGTGTTAAATTTTACACCCGAAAAGGTTTGGTTTGCGGTAGCAAGCTCTAGGTTCTTTGCTGCTTGTATATGGATCTTGGTGCTCAGCAAGAAAGCATGTACAATCTTGATCCTATGAAAAACAAAAGAACACACTTGAGAAATGAATCTCTTGATTGAATGTACAAAGTATAAGTATCAGCCTTCACAAAGCAATGCACAAAGCACTGAGCTGCTTGGCATCCCACAAGGGACAATCCTTGCTAGGCCTTCAAGTCTCTCGACACAAGGGATCTTGGCACTTCCACCGTCTTCAAGGTAGTCTCGCCTCCAAGTAGCCAGGTGTCCTCAACCCAGGACGGCACAAAAGTGCCAATCTTAAAGGTGTCATCAAAGCGAGCTCCCAACAGAGTCTTGAGTTGGGCGCTCTTGCAGGCACTCCAATAGCTAAGGTGACGATGATGACATAATTGCTAAAGGCTGAAGCTCTTGAAGTACTGAGGCTGTTGTGTCTAAAAGAGTTGTTAATTTGGTGTGTTGGGACCGCCACCTTGTATACATGTGGTCCTCGCAAATTGACTGCCTTTGAGGAGAAGCTTCCTCATTTGTGGTGGTCGTATTCACTTCTTGTCTTTGTAGGTATGAAGCTTCCTTGAAGAGGAAGCTTCCTCCAGCTGAGTGATGTTATTTGGTGCAAAGTCAGCTTTAGGGAAGCTTCTTGATCGAGTAAGCTTCATCCAACTTCATGGTGAAGGTTCTTCATAAGGTGGCTTCCTTCAGAAGCTATCCTCCTACATCGCTGATTATGTTGCACAATTTGATTTACAGTCGGAGATCCTTGCGCATGTTGGAGATAACATAGTAGATGTTGTTCCCATAGCAAACCTCCGACATAGTATGTGGTGTCATACCTTCAGCACAACAGTCAGCATCTGCACCGATGATAGGAGCAAGACGCAACCCGCCACCTTTTTATCCTTGGGATGAGGACCTTGACATGCCAGGTATGGAGGATGACGCTCACGAGCGTGAGATTCACGCGCTTAAGGAGCGTCTCCGCCAGCTACAGACAAGTTCTTGGCCCACACAGACATCTGGCTCCCTTTTTCCGGAGATCCGATCCTCGCCTGATCCCTACCTCAACAACTTTCCTCGTCCCGGTGTCTTCCCCATTCCCCATCCTTCTCAGCCTATGGTTGCCCTTCGTACGGAGTGGCAACCCAAGGACTTTGAGACACCTCCTTCACAATATGTCAGCGAGGACGGTTTTGACCTCTAGGAGATTCTTTTCAAGGTGTGAGCCACTTCAGAGGGGGTATGGCCCTACTATCACAGTCCATACCAGGTTACGGATCGCGCACAGGTGCTGACAGCAGCCAGGGCAATGCGCGGACAACTTTACGCCATGCTGGGCGCGACCGTCGTGGACTTTCGTCCGTTCCTTGGAGAGGCTGGCACAGGCGCAGATGCGGATCCACGTCGGGTCTAGGATTGGCATTGTCCCTGCTTGCTGCGGAGACGCACGCCACCCGCGCAGCTCACATTGATGCCTTTCACTCCCTTTGTGTGGGACCTACCAAGCCCACAGCCGATTATTGGCGGTGGGCTATGCGCATTTACACGCGCCTCGGGACCTCTAGAGGTGCAGAGCAGTGGAAGCCTACACGCTCATGCTCGGAGTTCGTCTTTAGCACGCAGACATCTTCTCCGGTTACAGCGACACCTTGCTCGAGCCCTTCTCCACCTCCCTTCAGCTTCTTCCTTGGGTGCACCAGCTTTTTCTCCAGGTGACTTCCGCCCGTGAGGCAGCTGTGGCCCATGAGGAGAGTCCCCTTGNGCTACACATGCGTAGCGGCTTGCGTCGAGCAGCACAGCCTCTGGTTGCACGGCGACCATGACCGCAGTAGTCCACACTTCCCCACTGGCGAGTAGTGGCAATTCGGATTCACGTGACCGCAACATCGCCGAGCACCGTCACCTTCTGGCGTTTCCTTTTCAGGGAGGTGCGAGTGTGTTATCACAGTCGGTTGGTTCACAGACTATTTGTTTGTCTCTTCTTGTAGCTCATGATGACTCGTTCGGGGGGGGCACAGCTGGCATGTGATGATGATGGGCCTGACTGAACTGATTGGATTCATGAGTCTCACATTTGTGCCCTTTGTCATTCCTCCTCACCTGTTGCTCAGCACCCGTTTGAGGCCGAGTGTTCTATTGCCTGCTGCACAGTGACATCTTCCGGTTGTGATCCAGGTGGCACTTGGATCATCGATTCTGGTGCCACTCACCACATGACCTGTCGCCGTAGTGATTTCATTGTCCTTGGACCTGTTGTGTCTGTTCACTCTGTTCACATAGGCTCTGGTCATTCATTCCAGGTCCAAGGTGTTGGGGTTGTGTGCTTCGATGGTCCGTCTGGCCCCTTGTATCATTTCGAGGTGCTTTTTGTGCCTGACCTTGAGCTCAACTTGCTTCCTGTTTGTGTCTGCACGCTTATGGGACTCTGTGTGGAGCACACTGTAGACTACGCGACTATGACCATTGTCGATACTTGTACCATTGTTCTTCGTGCCTCCGTTGTGGATGATTAAAATCGTGTTCCTCTGATTTCTTCTTCTCCTCGCTCATATTCCCCTTCTGCTCGTGTGTTTGTCAGCGGTGTTCTCTATGGTCAACACCAACGGCTGTTGCATCGTTTCCTGTGTCATGTGGGATCCAACGTTGTGTCAAAGCTCATTCAGACACTTGTACTCAATCTTGACACAGCCTCTTTTGAAAATCTGCCCAAGACCAATTTCTTATTCTACGCTTAGGGTAAGATTACTCATTGCACCTACCTTGACTCCCGTTCTCGAGTTTTGTGCCCTCTCGAGTTGGTCCATTCGGACCTCCTCAATCCTCTCCCTGTCGAGTCTTTGTCCGATCGGGGCCAAAACATCCTGACCCTGACTGATGACTTCACCCGGATGCGATGGGTCTATAGCCTGCGCGAGAAGAGTGACGTCGCTCTCATAGTTCACCTCTGGCTATTGATGGCTGAGCGTCAGTCCTTCCACACGCCGCATACCTTCCACTCAAATTGCAGCGTGGAGTTTCTTGGCGAGATGGACAGTTTCTTTAGCGAGAACACAGGTATTGTTCCAACGCTCAGAGACACCGTTCTGCTCCTCCTCAGCAGAACGGTGTCTCTGAGCGTTGGAACCATACCATGGAGGATGCGGTTTGTGCTATGCATTCTGAGAGCGGTCTCATGGAGTCCTTCGCATTTGAAGGATTCACCTACATGACGTGGATCTGGAACCGCCTTCCAGACCACGTTGTATCTTACGAGCTCTGGTTTGGCCACCGTGCCAATTCGCGTCTCACTCGTGTCTAGGGATCTATGGCTTTAGTGTTGTAAACCAAGGACATGCAGGGGTCCAAGATCTCTGCGCGGGGTTGCTTGTGTGACTTCGTGGGCATCTCCTTGAGGTTGAAGGCATGGAATTTTTAGGATCCCGCCCGTCGTCGCATCGTTGAGTCCCACGACGTGCTCTTCTCTAAGTCTCTCACCTACCGTGACCTGACCTCTATCATGTTGATGTTCGTTACCCACGTTCCTACATGTGAGGCTTCTCGACGAATGGGGGAGTGTGGGCCTAGGAGCACCACTGGTCTGGCTGATGAGTTCATTCGAGCCCCCTCCACTTCTCGATCTCCGGCTCTTCATGACCCAGCGATCATAGCTTTCGGCCCGGAGACCTCTTCAGCCCAGCCTGTGATTACTCCTGTTCCCTCGCACCCCACAGGCATCCATGATTCTGTAACTATGTCCACCACTACTCCTACCTCTGTGCGTGATCCTACATCTTCTCCTGCTCCTGCTGCCACATCCAACCCTGTGTCTACCATCATTTCACCAGCATCTCCTCACACCGCATCACCTGTCCCTTTGCCCGAGTCCTCACCAACCTGGCCGTGCTTGTCTTTGAGCCTGATGTAAGCCCCTCGAGCCCGGTGCGAGTGGTGATCCCTGGTAATCAGTGCGAACACTCACAGACCACGGATGCGAGTGGTGATCGCGGCACGAACACCTGTGTGAGTGTTCGCAAAGATCACATAGAGGTACATCCAGTGTGCCTTGTAGGGCACGATCTGGTCTCTAGCGAGTTTTGCATCACTTGTGATGCAAAAACTACGGTTGTGGTCGTCAGGCCTAGCTCTGAATCGTGTACACTCACCACTCACAGCTCTCTCTATCGATGGTGCTTGATCTGGTTATACTGAGGGAAGCTCAGCTCTGTATTCTCTCATCAGAGAATACAGATGCCTGGCGTGCTACCTACAAGGATGAGCTTTGTGCCATCCGAGAGCATGGAGTTTACAAGCTAGTCAACCATCCACCTGGGAGGAAGGCTATTCAGGTCAAGTAGGTCTTTCACAAGAAAGTGAAGCACAATGGCTCACTAGAATGCCATGAGGCTCGCTTGGTCGTCAAGGGATATTCCCAGATCAAGGACATCAGCTACACTTTCACCTTTGTCCCTGTCGGCCACATGACCTCAGCTCACGTTTTGTTTGGTGTGGTGGCTCAGCATGATTGGGAACTGCACTAGATGGACCTGAACAGTGCATTTTCCTCCATGGCTCTCTATTTGGGGAGATTTACATGGCTGAGCCACCGAGCTTTGAGGACAATGACAAGGTCTTGCATTTGTGCAAGTCCTTTTACGGACTCAAGCAGTCTCCTCAGTGCTAGAACCNGGTGTCTCTGAGCGTTGGAACCATACCATGGAGGATGCGGTTTGTGCTATGCATTCTGAGAGCGGTCTCATGGAGTCCTTCGCATTTGAAGGATTCACCTACATGACGTGGGTCTGGAACCGCCTTCCAGACCACGTTGTATCTTACGAGCTCTGGTTTGGCCACCGTGCCAATTCGCATCTCACTCGTGTCTAGGGATCCATGGCTTTAGTGTGGTAAACCAAGGACATGCAGGGGTCCAAGGTCTCTGCGCGGGGTTGCTTGTGTGACTTTGTGGGCATCTCCTTGAGGTTGAAGGCATGGAATTTTTGGGATCCCGCCCGTCGTCGCATCGTTGAGTCCCACGACGTGCTCTTCTCTAAGTCTCTCACCTACCGTGACCTGACCTCTATCATGTTGATGTTCGTTACCCACGTTCCTACATGTGAGGCTTCTCGACGAATGGGGGAGTGTGGGCCTAGGAGCACCACTGGTCTGGCTGATGAGTTCATTCGAGCCCCCTCCAGTTCTCGATCTCTGGCTCTTCATGACCCAGCGATCATAGCTTTCGGCCCGGAGACCTCTTCAGCCCAGCCTATGATTACTCCTGTTCCCTCGCACCCCACAGGCATCCATGATTCTGTAACTATGTCCACCACTACTCCTACCTCTGTGCGTGATCCTGCATCTTCTCCTGCTCCTGCTGCCACATCCAACCCTGTGTCTACCATCATTTCACCAGCATCTCCTCACACCGCATCACCTGTCCCTTTGCCCGAGTCCTCACCAACCTGGCCGTGCTTGTCTTTGAGCCTGATGTGAGCCCCTCGAGCCCGGTGCGAGTGGTGATCCCTGGTGATCAGTGCGAACACTCACAGACCACGGATGCGAGTGGTGATCGCGGCAAGAACACCTGTGTGAGTGTTCGCAAAGATCACATAGAGGTACATCCAGCGTGCCTTGTAGGGCACGATCTGGTCTCTAGCGAGTTTTGCATCACTTGTGATGCAAAAACTACGGTTGTGGTCGTCAGGCCTAGCTCTGAATCGTATACACTCACCACTCACAGCTCTCTCTATCGATGGTGCTTGATCTGGTTATACTGAGGGAAGCTCTCTCATCAGAGAATACAGATGCCTGGCGTGCTACCTACAAGGATGAGCTTTGTGCCATCCGAGAGCATGGAGTTTACAAGCTAGTCAACCTTCCACCTGGGAGGAAGGCTATTCAGGTCAAGTAGGTCTTTCACAAGAAAGTGAAGCACAATGGCTCACTAGAATGCCATGAGGCTCGCTTGGTCGTCAAGGGATATTCCCAGATCAAGGACATCAGTTACACTTTCACCTTTGTCCCTGTCGGCCACATGACCTCAGCTCGCGTTTTGTTTGGTGTAGTGGCTCAGCATGATTGGGAACTGCACTAGATGGACCTGAACAGTGCATTTTCCTCCATGGCTCGCTATTTGGGGAGATTTACATGGCTGAGCCACCGAGCTTTGAGGACAATGACAAGGTCTTGCATTTGTGCAAGTCCTTTTACAGACTCAAGCAGTCTCCTCAGTGCTAGAACCAAGAGATTACAAGCACCGTGACTCGTATATGATATGNTGTGCCATCCGAGAGCATGGAGTTTACAAGCTAGTCAACCATCCACCTGGGAGGAAGGCTATTCAGGTCAAGTAGGTCTTTCACAAGAAAGTGAAGCACAATGGCTCACTAGAATGCCATGAGGCTCGCTTGGTCGTCAAGGGATATTCCCAGATCAAGGACATCAGTTACACTTTCACCTTTGTCCCTGTCGGCCACATGACCTCAGCTCGCGTTTTGTTTGGTGTAGTGGCTCAGCATGATTGGGAACTGCACTAGATGGACCTGAACAGTGCATTTTCCTCCATGGCTCTCTATTTGGGGAGATTTACATGGCTGAGCCACCGAGCTTTGAGGACAATGACAAGGTCTTGCATTTGTGCAAGTCCTTTTACGGACTCAAGCAGTCTCCTCAGTGCTAGAACCAAGAGATTACAAGCATCGTGACTCGTATATGATATGTACAAAGCAAGGCAAATCCCTCTCTCTTCATCCAACGGTCGGGTAAGCGGTTCACCGCCATCCTTGTCTATGTGGACGACCTTCTGATTGCGTCTCCCTCCATGGAGGCCGTTAAGGAGGCCGAGGCGGTCCTCTTGACTGCCTATAGGATGAAGGATCTTGGTCCTGCAGCGGTGTTTCTTGGCATGGAGATCGTGCGAGACTGCAAACTTCGGATACTTCTACTGCATCAAGCTTGATACACACGTATTGCAGGGGAGCGCTTTAGTGACCTCCTTGGCACAATGGCCACTTCCTCCACACCTCTCACACTCGACGGGCAGGATGCCCTAAAGGTAGAAGATCAAACACAGCTGGGGGAGATAGTGGATGTGACCTTGTACCTACGTCTCATCGGATTTCTGATGTACCTCGCCACTACCACACTTCCCGACATAGCTTTTCCATCAACCTCACACAGTTTTTGCAGGCTCCACGTGCGAGAGCCCTTCATGCGGCTGTGCGAGTTGTGCGGTACGTGGTCTCCACACCGTACCTCAGACTCTGCTTTCGCCGGTAGTTTTTGGTGGTTCTTGACGGCTACACCGATAGCGACTGGGCTTGGAGTCCGGATGGACGCAGTCGTACCGGCTATGTGTTCCTACTCTGTGGTACCATGGTATCCTGGCATAGCGGGAAGCAGGATTGCATTGCACGTACCTTGTCAGAGGTATAGTATGTTGCATAGGGTACAAGGGCTGCTGAGGCAGTGTAGCTACAACGCTTGTTTCTTAAGTTGGGTCAGTCAGTGCCCGCCATTGTGCTTCGCTGCGACAACCAGAGTGCTCTTGTGATTGCAGAGAAATCTGGTGTTTTTCATGCTCGCACAAAGCACATTGCGCTTGAGCATCTTTTCGTGTGTGATCTGGTGGAGCGACACGTGATCTTTGTCATATGGGTCGGCATTGACATGCATCGTGCTGATTTCTTTACGAAGGCAATGGCTCGTGGGAAGATTATAGTGGCCATTCGTTCTGTTGGGCTTTGCCCCTTACCTAAGAATGGTTGAGTGCGAGGTGTGTCTGTGTCTATGTCACGAATATTTTTGCACTTGTTTCAGTACTGCACGCGTATGGACATGCGTACCATCGGATCATGGGGGAGTGTTGTGATTTCTGACGTTCCCGTCGACCTGTATAGTTTACTATAACCACTCGGCAGTGCCCATGCCTGTGCAGATCCCTGATGGGGACCCAGGTAGCACCGGTGAGTCGTCTGGTGGTAGACCACCTGCTCAGAGTTGACCAACGACCGCCTAAGTCCTGGATGTTGTTTGGGACCTTCTACAGTTTTTCTACAGCACGTAGGAGTTTATCAGTGGACTGGCCCAATTCGCATGTTTTTGCATTGTGTGTCCATCGTTTCATGCCGGATGCATGCATGTGATCAGTCGTGTTTTCCGGCTTGAGATTCTGCATGTTTAGGTTTAGACGACGTAGCGTTCTGACTTGTCTACGCATAGTTACGGCCAAAACAGTGGTTCTGGGCCGATTTTAGGACAGACCTTGCACTGCCGCGTGCGACACCCGCCATGCACCGCGACAGGTATTTATGCCGTGTACCTGTCATTTGTCAACTCTCTCTACAAATGCTATTGAAGCATTCTGACATTTTGACGTGTGTCTCCTAGCCAAACTCTTGCCGTTGTGTGCATGACCTGTGACTATCGTCACCATCTCATCAGGCACTAACGCCTAGTCAGCGCCTGTGCTGCTGGGAAGCTTCCACGTATCTTCTCAGCACTGTGTAGTGTGAAGCTCTCCATATCACTAGGAATAGATAAAGGGCATGCGCTATCATGTGCGCATGCCTACACACTATGTACAATGAAGGCCCTTTGCACCCAAGGGCCTGGATGCCAAGAAACGATATTTGGTAATTGATGAGGAAAATTTGTAGTAGCTCTAGAGCCGCTAATGCCACCGTAAAATCTGTCATGCCTCGTACTCCCTGTCGATTACTGCATCAACTTCACCATTGTGGGGCATACAACTAGCGAAGTAATTGCACAACACCAACACCGCCCCTCAATTGCTGGGCTGGTGGTACGATCCCTTCTTACTGGTGTTCGGCTTCAAAACTTTCCTCGGAAGGCTTCCAGAAGTTTGTGGCAAGAAGTTAAAGCCATGTTGTCCTTCCGGTACGAGGTTGGTCCGGAAAGAATTCGATGTTGGCTTTCGGTGTAAAGGAAAAACTATTCTCCTTGTTTTCTGGGGTCATTGGTTGCCGGAACATGTATGGAGCCTTCTTCGGGCGTTGGGAGACTTGGGCTTGACGGGTTGGCAAAAAGAAAAAACAATGGGTCGAGTTCGGGCCATGCCAGAAAAATGGGTTGCTTCTTGTGGAAGTAATTCTACCGATGGACCTGGCCCATGAGGCTCAGCATGTGCCTCAAAATGCATTTTCTCATGCCTACCCTAGTCCAGCTGCCTTTGAGTTGGTGACACCTGTCCCAAGATAAGAAAAGGTGTTTCTGGGCTTCCCCCTGCATTTGGAGCCGCTTGTGCTGTTCTAAGGTCGCCAGGAGGGTTGTGAGAGTCTTGCTTCTCACGTTCAGTCACGTAGGTGGGTTTTCCCTCGGTCACAACCGTTGAACAGTTAGTTGCTGCTTTGCTAACCCGTTTCAATCTCGTCAGTTGGCGAGTTGACGACTTAGTTTGACAGTCTGGGAGTTGGTCGTCCGGCAAAGAGGTTGCAGGTGGACAAGTCCACGGAATCGAGGGCGTGTTGGTTAAAATCATTGGCAAGCAGCGCCCATTCAGTAAAGTACTGGGTACATGATGTTTGCAGGTTAGTGTGTGTGATGCAGGCAACAGGCGCAGATTTTACCCATGGCTGTTGGATCTATGTCCATGCTGCTTATATGCGCTTGTTTTCCGTCAGTTGCCTTGCTAATTTTTGCATGTGAAATAAGTGCCAGTGTTTGGTACTTTTGCCTAGCAGCTCTACTTGTGCAATGCTTGACTGCGGCAGCGATCGCTGATGTCAGCGGCGAGTTCGCTCACCTCCCTTCTTGCCCGCTCGCTTGTGCTGACATCAGCGGCAAGCTCGCTGGCAGGCCAGCCTGCTCGCACCCTCACCTGCCTTCCTCCTCGCTCTCTCGCGATGCTGCTTGCTGGCTTGCCTGCAACCCTGCTTGCTGGCTCGCTCGCTTGCCTGCCTGCTGGTTTGCTCGCTTGCCTGTTTGCTGGTCTGTAGCGACCCTGTTTGCTGGCTCGCTTATTCACTTTGTGGTGGTTGCGCCCGTGAGAGGCTGAGCAAGCTGCCTCCTGCTTTGCGTTGTTCCAATGCTGCAGTTGCGAAGGTGGCGAGGGAGCCAACCGCTGCTGCTGTGACCGGCGCANGGGCGTGTTGGTTAAAATCATTGGCAAGCAGCGCCCATTCAGTAAAGTACTGGGTACATGATGTTTGCAGGTTAGTGTGTGTGATGCAGGCAACAGGCGCAGATTTTACCCATGGCTGTTGGATCTATGTCCATGCTGCTTATATGCGCTTGTTTTCCGTCAGTTGCCTTGCTAATTTTTGCATGTGAAATAAGTGCCAGTGTTTGGTACTTTTGCCTAGCAGCTCTACTTGTGCAATGCTTGACTGCGGCAGCGAGCGCTGACGTCAGCGGCGAGTTCGCTCACCTCCCTTCTTGCCCGCTCGCTTGTGCTGACATCAGCAGCAAGCTCGCTGGCAGGCCAGCCTGCTCGCTCCCTCACCTGCCTTCCTCCTTGCTCTCTCGCGATGCTGCTTGCTGGCTTGCCTGCAACCCTGCTTGCTGGCTCGTTCGCTTGCCTGCCTGCTGGTTTGCTCGCTTGCCTGTTTGCTGGTCTGTAGCGACCCTGTTTGCTGGCTCGCTTATTCACTTTGTGGTGGTTGCGCCCGTGAGAGGCTGAGCAAGCTGCCTCCTGCTTCGCGTTGTTCCAATGCTGCAGTTGCGAAGGTGGCGAGGGAGCCAACCGCTGCTGCTGTGACCGGCGCAAAGCTGCCTGCACAACATTTTTTGGTCCTTTTGGGAAATTTCTGCTGTCGCCAATTTTTGTGCGTCAAAGCTGTCGTAGATTTCCACCTGTACACTGAGTTTGGCATTTTTGGTGGGAGTTGTTGCTGCGACAAAAGAGAGACCAGCCGAAGGNGGCGTGTTGGTTAAAATCATTGGCAAGCAGCGCCCATTCAGTAAAGTACTGGGTACATGATGTTTGCAGGTTAGTGTGTGTGATGCAGGCAACAGGCGCAGATTTTACCCATGGCTGTTGGATCTATGTCCATGCTGCTTATATGCGCTTGTTTTCCATCAGTTGCCTTGCTAATTTTTGCATGTGAAATAAGTGCCAGTGTTTGGTACTTTTGCCTAGCAGCTCTACTTGTGCAATGCTTGACTGCGGCAGCGATCGCTGATGTCAGCGGCGAGTTCGCTCACCTCCCTTCTTGCCCGCTCGCTTGTGCTGACATCAGCGGCAAGCTCGCTGGCAGGCCAGCCTGCTCGCACCCTCACCTGCCTTCCTCCTCGCTCTCTCGCGATGCTGCTTGCTGGCTTGCCTGCAACCCTGCTTGCTGGCTCGCTCGCTTGCCTGCCTGCTGGTTTGCTCGCTTGCCTGTTTGCTGGTCTGTAGCGACCCTGTTTGCTGGCTCGCTTATTCACTTTGTGGTGGTTGCGCCCGTGAGAGGCTGAGCAAGCTGCCTCCTGCTTTGCGTTGTTCCAATGCTGCAGTTGCGAAGGTGGCGAGGGAGCCAACCGCTGCTGCTGTGACCGGCGCAAAGCTGCCTGCACAACATTTTTTGGTCCTTTTGGGAAATTTCTGCTGTCGCCAATTTTTGTGCGTCAAAGCTGTCGTAGATTTCCACCTGTACACTGAGTTTGGCATTTTTGGTGGGAGTTGTTGCTGCGACAAAAGAGAGACCAGCCGAAGGTGCTGCCATGAGAACAGTTTTCTATGGAACTACTGTTTGTAGATTATNGAGTTGGCCTATGGGCTCGAAGGGGAATGGGGTACGCCGGCTCCATTTTCAGTCACAGATTTTTCAGGTCTGATATTCCCCTTCTGTTCTTTCTCCTTCTTGTGCTTCATGATGACGTGATTGCGTCCACCATGAAGCACATGAAGCCTACTTGCATGCTACAGGGGGCATCCATGGTGTGGATTCGCCTTCTCGACTTCCGCATCCTGTTCTCCTCACGCTTCTTCAGGTCATACTGCGAGAACGCCCTTGCAACGAGTCTGCATTGTTATATGCACCTCTAGAGGATGTCTTTAGGGCCGATTCTTGTCAAGAAGTCTGCAGCTTGCAATTTTCCTGGAACGTGCACAGGCTTAACAGTTCAGTCTTGGACCTTGGAGCGAATCCAATGCCCTCGAATGTTGATGTGTTTTGTTCGACCCTAAAATTGTGTAGAGTTAGCCAACTTGATCACTGAGTTATCATCGACAAATACTTTAGTCGGTTTCTCTTGTGAAAAGCCGATGTCTTCGAAGAGGTTGCGAAGGTAGGTAACCTCTTGGGTTGCTGCTGTTGCTGCCACATACTCAACTTCTTCCGAGCTAAGAGTGATGATGATTTGTCGCTTGCTCATCCATGAGATAGCTCCTCCACCAAGAAGACACACAAATCCGGTGGTGTTGCGTCGGTCCTCTTCGGTCCCTCCAAAATCAGCATCCACGTAGCAATGAAGCTCGAGATCACTCGAGGTTCCAAAGCAAAGGCTTGCATCGTTTGTGGTCTTGAGGTAGCCAAGGACTCCATCAAGCTCCTTACAGATCGCTTTTGCACAGGTCTCATCGCCGCGTGCCAGGTTGCTAACAGCATATTGCAGGTCTGGATGCCTGCAGCTTACAGCGTGCATCAGTGAACCAATTCTCCCTCAAGAGTCTGTCTCACTCCTCCCCTTGGGTCCCTCATGGAGCAACTCCTGTTGAGTGAGAGAATTAAGCATGTGTCTGTTAGACACGTCGAAGCGTTCACACACCTTGGTAGAGTAAGTCTATTGTCTCAGCATCTACGTCCGTGTTGTGTGGTCGCGTTTGATGTTCATACCAAGATGAAACCCAAAATTTGGCATGAGGGTCACATGAACCTCTTTTTCCGCGGCCGTAGTTGTAGCTTTGATGAATTTTGCAGATGGGCCAATGATGAGGATGTTGTTGATNGTTTAGTGAAGGACGACGGAGGAACAGACAAGCATTGTGGATGGAAGAAAGTCAAGGGCTTCCAAGAGGCTTTGAAGCTTCCGGTACCACAAGAGAGGACTCTGCTTCAGTCTGTACAAGCTCTTCACCAGCTTACGCACTCTTCCACTTCCATCATCGTAGCATTCTGTGTACCTCATGAACACGGTTGTGTCCATTTCCTTGTGAAGAAATGTGTTCTTCACATCGAGTTGCTACACCTCACGGTGACTGACATAGGTTGACTCCTCAACTGGTCGACTGAGGCAGTAACCAGAGTGATTGAATCAGTAGCCTGGGTTTATGAGTCCATTGACTCATAAACCCAGGCTACTGATTCAATCACTGGCCGAAGTAGTGGACTCCGTCGCCTGGTCGGCGGTGTCCGGGGAAGAAGAAGTGGAGTCAGTCTCCTAGTCGACAGAGTCAACGGCCGAAGAGGTGGACTTGGATGCGTGGTCAACAGTCTAATGAACATACTTAAATGGAGATTCTATTGCGGTGGGGGTGCCTGGTGTGTGTGGAGGCGTAGGTGACTCAGTGGACCCAAGGACTCTCAAAACTCCCAAGACGTAAACTGTCCCACTTCTAGGTGGGGTGGTGGTGTCTCAAAATCCTTTGGCCTGCACTGAGTACTAGCTACATTGCCTTGAGACTCTAGGACACTAGAGAAAGACTGCTGCTGTTGCTGCTGCTAAGCTACTGTCTCTACTGCAGCAGAGACCATGGGACCAGGCTGGCCTGGGGAAGTGGTTGAATGGTTGAAACCGTGTGAGGAGACAGTAAGGTGGTTAGGAGTTTGCCCAAGTCGCAAACCTGCTACTGAAGAGTGGCAACCGGGTCAAATAGCGGCGTTGCACTGGAAAATGTTGACTGCGTCGTACCGGTGGTACTAGGTCCGGCCATGGTGCCGGGCGGTGTGCTGCCACTAAAACAGTTTCTACAATAAGAGGACCGTGAAATCTGTATTAAAAAAATCACAAACCAGGTTTCTGGAGGAGTTGAGACGAGGAGGAAAAACTACTCCCTTTTCTCCAAAAATACTCCACAAGTAAATGGATACCCCTTTCAGAAAATTTTCTGATATGTCCAGACAATTTTTTTAATTCTTTGTGGACAGGTTGGTGGCTGGCAGCCCGTCGGAGCTGCGCAGAAGCCTGCTTATCTTCTACGTAGATTTTGCGGCATCTGCTAATGTGCTGCGAGTACTGCTGTAGTTGCCGTAGAGCTATTGCTGCCTCCGCGCGATGTTGCTGCTCTTGCTGCTGCTGCGATCACTACAAGCTCTTGCTGTGGTTGTTGTTGTTTTTGCTACTGCTGCTACCGCTGCTGTTTCTGCTGCTGCCGCCACAGCTGCTGCTGTTCCTGTGGCCACAGATGCCGTGCTGCTGCACTACGGTGCTCTAGCAGCCGCGTGGCTGCTATTCCTACTGACGCTGCTACTCGGCTGCTGCTACTGTTGCTGATGCTGCTGCTACTCTGCTGATGCTGTTCTTGCCGCATGGCAGGCAGAAAGTGAGGGAGGGAGCGATGGAGTCCTGAATTTTTTTTTCTTCCCTGTACTCGGGTTGCTGGGTGTGGCGACGCTGATTCCGTAGCTGCTGACGTGGCTGCACCCAACAGAAGGATACGTCGAGTACAAAGAGAATGGAGGAGGGAGATAGAATTAGGGAACCGGTGAGGATACTTCCCTACTATGTGGCGGTGCCATCGCCACATGCGTTGGCTCTTCCGTTGGTGTTGTGCTGCCTTGTTTTGCCACATGATCGCCTACACTATCACCGCCGAGGGGTCAATGCTGCGAAAAAAAATCTTGGCAGCATATTCCTCGCTTTGGGAGCATTTTGGAGCCGGCACAAGGTGAGGCTAACTCTGGTGGGAAAAATCTGGCAGATTTTCCCCTGCATTGGTGCGTATGGAGGTCTTCTAACATTGAATGGCACTTGTATGCCACTATTGCTCCTTTTTTTTCTGCCTCTGCTACATTATGGCTCTGATACATAAATGGAAACAATATTGCGCTAGTCTTGAAAAGACCATCTCCTGCCGCCTCACGCCCTTGAAGTGAAGTGTGTGGCTTGCTGCATCTAGACTTTGCGCCTGAGGAGTGCTGGCTACTCAGTTGTAAGGGGAAAAACTTGTACTCAATACTTAGTGCCAGAACTGCAAATGAAAGTGAGCATTAACTTAATTAGCAGCAAGAATGAGATTTGGTGAAAGACCATTCCCACACTAACCTAGGCTTTCGCCTCTGAGAGGCTTGTTACTCAGTCTACCAGCCAAGTAGGAAAATGCAATGTTTCTGGCCTGTGGGGTTTTTTCCATGAGCCGTGCCGGAGGACCGACACCCCCAAACCCGAGTGTCATCCGTTTTTCCTTCAAACTAGACCATACCAAAGTATGAATGTTGCAAACATAGTCGTGCAGCCAGAATCAGCTAGAAAATTCAAAGAGCAAGGTTATGGCTGCCTGAACCTCTGCAAATCCTATGCTACTCAGAGCAGCCCCCTATGGCTGTCGGTGACATGACTGACGGTGGATGATGTTAATGGAGTTGGACGTACACTGCTACCAAGTGGGCGACTCCACACGAGGCAACGGAATCCATGCCTCTCACAACGATACAACATCCCCTCCATGGCTCAGTATGCGCCGTCATCAACGTCAGCCAAGTCAGTCGTCTGCATGAGCATGTACACCGGCCAAGAGCTCACAACACGGATCAGTGAGACAGTGTATTCATAGGTTACAATATCCACCACCACCACCCTAGGATTGAACCCGACACTTCCACAACGAGCCGATGGCGGTTTCATANACAGAGTCAACGGCCGAAGAGGTGGACTTGGATGCGTGGTCAACAGTCTAATGAACATACTTAAATGGAGATTCTATTGCGGTGGGGGTGCCTGGTGTGTGTGGAGGCGTAGGTGACTCAGTGGACCCAAGGACTCTCAAAACTCCCAAGACGTAAATTGTCCCACTTCTAGGTGGGGTGGTGGTGTCTCAAAATCCTTTGGCCTGCACTGAGTACTAGCTACATTGCCTAGAGACTCTAGGACACTAGATAAAGACTGCTGCTATTGCTGCTGCTAAGCTACTGTCTCTACTACAGCAGAGACCATGGGACCAGGCTGGCCTGGGGAAGTGGTTGAATGGTTGAAACCGTGTGAGGAGACAGTAAGGTGGTTAGGAGTTTGCCCAAGTCACAAACCTGCTACTGAAGAGTGGCAACCGGGTCAAATAGCGGCGTTGCACTGGCAAATGTTGACTGCGTCGTACCGGTGGTACTAGGTCCGGCCATGGTGCCGGGCGGTGTGCTGCCACTAAAACAGTTTCTACAAAAAGAGGACCGTGAAATTTGTATTAAAAAAATCACAAACCAGGTTTCTGGAGGAGTTGAGACGAGGAGGAAAAACTACTCCCTTTTTTCCAAAAATACTCCACAAGTAAATGGATACCCCTTTCAGAAATTTTTCTGATATGTCCAGACAATTTTTTTAATTCTTTGTGGACAGGTTGGTGGCTGGCAGCCCGTCGGAGCTGCGCAGAAGCCTGCTTATCTTCTACGTAGATTTTGCGGCATCTGCTAATGTGCTGCGAGTACTGCAATATTTGCCGTAGAGCTATTGCTGCCTCCGCACGATGTTGCTGCTCTTGCTGCTGCTGCGATCACTACAAGCTCTTGCTGTGGTTGTTGTTGTTTTTGCTACTGCTGCTACCGCTGCTGTTTCTGCTGCTGCCGCCACAGCTGCTGCTGTTCCTGTGGCCACAGATGCCGTGCTGCTGCACTACGGTGCTCTAGCAGCCACGTGGCTGCTATTCCTACTGACGCTGCTACTCGGCTGCTGCTACTGTTGCTGATGCTGCTGCTACTCTGCTGATGCTGTTCTTGCCGCATGGCAGGCAGAAAGTGAGGGAGGGAGCGATGGAGTCCTGAATTTTTTTTCTTCCCTGTACTCGGGTTGCTGGGTGTGGCGACGCTGATTCCATAGCTGCTGACGTGGCTGCACCCAACAGAAGGATACGTCGAGTACTAAGAGAATGGAGGAGGGAGATAGAAATAGGGAACCGGTGAGGATACTTCCCTACTATGTGGCGGTGCCATCGCCACATGCGTTGGCTCTTCCGTTGGTGTTGTGCTGCCTTGTTTCGCCACATGACCGCCTACACTATCACCGCCGAGGAGTCAATGCTGCAAAAAAAAATCTTGGCAGCATATCCCTCGCTTTGGGAGCATTTTGGAGCCGGCACAAGGTGAGGCTAACTCTGGTGGGAAAAATCTGGCAGATTTTCCCCTGCATTGGTGCGTATGGAGGTCTTCTAACATTGAATGGCACTTGTATGCCACTATTGCTCCTTTTTTTTCTGCCTCTGCTACATTATGGCTCTGATACATAAATGGAAACAATATTGCGCTAGTCTTGAAAAGACCATTTCCTGCCGCCTCACGCCCTTGAAGTGAAGTGTGTGGCTTGCTGCATCTAGACTTTGCGCCTGAGGAGTGCTGGCTACTCAGTTGTAAGGGGAAAAACTTGTACTCAATACTTAGTGCCAGAACTGCAAATGAAAGTGAGTATTAACTTAATTAGCAGCAAGAATGAGATTTGGTGAAAGACCCTTCCCACACTAACCTAGGCTTTCACCTCTGAGAGGCTTGTTACTCAGTCTACCAGCCAAGTAGGAAAATGCAATGTTTCTGGCCTGTGGGGTTTTTTCCATGAGCCGTGCCGGAGGACCGACACCCCCAAACCCGAGTGTCATCCGTTTTTCCTTCAAACTAGACCATACCAAAATATGAATGTTGCAAACATAGTCATGCAGCCAGAATCAGCTAGAAAATTCAAAGAGCAAGGTTATGGCTGCCTGAACCTCTGCAAATCCTAGCTACTCAGAGCAGCCCCCTATGGCTGTCGGTGACATGACTGACGGTGGATGTTGTTAATGGAGTTGGACGTACACTGCTACCAAGTGGGCGACTCCACACGAGGCGACGGAATCCATGCCTCTCACAACGATACAACATCCCCTCCATGGCTCAGTATGCGCCGTCATCAACGTCCGCCAAGTCAGTCGTCTGCATGAGCATGTACACCGGCCAAGAGCTCACAACACGGATCAGTGAGACAGTGTATTCATAGATTACAATATCCACCACCACCACCCTAGGATTGAACCCGACACTTCCACAACGAGCCGATGGCGGTTTCATACACGTGGGAATGTACCAGACGTGTGGTGCCATGGGAACAGCAACCTGGCCACAAGCAAGAGCCCGAACACAATGACCATGAGCGTATGTAGGTACATGCAATCTACCATACATCGTTCCAAATTTGCTAAAAGAAAAGAATTCATGTTTTGCTTATCACAGCCTTTGATCTCGCAAAAATCGTCAGATTGGACGCAACATGTGCCACTCTTGTACTCGACTAATGCGCCAATGATCCATCATGCATCCGACTATGATGCATCCAAAAGATTCACTATATATTAGTCACCTGCATTGATGGTGTGAGTGTGGATAGATTCAAGAGATCACTTGCGTGTTCACACCTCCATGATCCACAGGCTAACAGGTCACACGCATTCAAGAGCAAGACTATCAAAGGACCATGCAACAAGGAAGGAGAAATGAAGAGCAGAGGGAGAAAGTATAAGCATAAATCAAGAACATCAAAAGCACGCAACAGACCAAGAGCATGCATAGCTGTCTTGAATATACCACTGGTAAGAGCCTTGGTGAGAAATTCTACACGTTAAACAAGACAACCTGAGAATATGTGGTGACAATGTGCTTACGTAAAAAGTGATGCTCTATGGGGATGTGCTTCATGCAAAAATGATGCATGTCATTGTGCTCAGCAACTTCTTTTGTGCTCTAGTTGTCGCAATGCAGAGTGATGGAGCTAATGGACACAAACAACTGTTGCAAAAAATGGCAACGCCACACATATTCAGATTTATCTGCGCCAAGCGCCACGTGCTAGGCCTCACTTGAGTTGTGAGCAAGACATCCTTGTTTTCCACTCTTTTGAGAAATAAATGTTCCGTTGACATGGAAAATGTATCATGTATGACTCCATGCATCTGTGTCATGCGTCCAGTCACTGTCAATGCAACTCTCAACAATCGCAGGTTGTGCATAATAGCCTAGCCACGTCCTCTACAGAGCATGTAGCAAATGACATGCAGGNACGGAATCCATGCCTCTCACAACGATACAACATCCCCTCCATGGCTCAGTATGCGCCGTCATCAACGTCAGCCAAGTCAGTCGTCTGCATGAGCATGTACACCGGCCAAGAGCTCACAACACGGATCAGTGAGACAGTGTATTCATAGGTTACAATATCCACCACCACCACCCTAGGATTGAACCCGACACTTCCACAACGAGCCGATGGCGGTTTCATACACGTGGGAATGTACCGGACGTGTGGTGCCATGGGAACAGCAACCTGGCCACAAGCAAGAGCCCGAACACAATGACCATGAGCGTATGTAGGTACATGCAATCTACCATACATCGTTCCAAATTTGCTAAAAGAAAAGCATTCATTTTTTGCTTATCACAGCCTTTGATCTCGCAAAAATCGTCAGATTGGACGCAACATGTGCCACTCTTGTACTCGACTAATGCGCCAATGATCCATCATGCATCCGACTATGATGCATCCAAAAGATTCACTATATATTAGTCACCTGCACTGATGGTGTGAGTGTGGATAGATTCAAGAGATCACTTGCGTGTTCACACCTCCATGATCCACAGGCTAACAGGTCACACGCATTCGAGAGCAAGACTATCAAAGGACCATGGAACAAGGAAGGAGAAATGAAGAGCAGAGGGAGAAAGTATAAGCATAAATCAAGAACATCAAAAGCACGCAACAGACCAAGAGCATGCATAGCTGTCTTGAATATACCACTGGTAAGAGCCTTGGTGAGAAATTCTACACGTTAACCAAGACAACCTGAGAATATGTGGTGACAATGTGCTTACGTAAAAAGTGATGCTCTATGGGGATGTGCTTCATGCAAAAATGATGCATGTCATTGTGCTCAGCAACTTCTTTTGTGCTCTAGTTGTCGCAATGCAGAGTGATGGAGCTAATGGACACAAACAACTGTTGCAAAAAATGGAAATGCCACACATATTCAGATTTATCTGCGCCAAGCGCCACGTGCTAGGCCTCACTTGAGTTGTGAGCAAGACATCCTTGTTTTCCACTCTTTTGAGAAATAAATGTTCCGTTGACATGGAAAATGTATCATGTATGACTCCATGCATCTGTGTCATGCGTCCAGTCACTGTCAATGCAACTCTCAACAATCGCAGGTTGTGCATAATAGCCTAGCCACGTCCTCTACAGAGCATGTAGCAAATGACATGCAGGGTATCCTCAAGGTGCCTCTGACGGGGTTACTGGGAGTGCTGTTGGAGAGGGTTGAACACTCCATTGCTGCACCCATGGTGGTGGCTTGGTGATGTGGCTGCAGCCATTTTCAAAAGGGCATCTCTGCTACTATTCACTGCTACGGTGGATCACAATGGGTTGGTGGGTCCTCCAAGGTTAGTGGTTGTAGCTGTGACTCTCAATGTTGTTACCACTATTGTGTCTCTATTGCACAACTCAGTGAGGGATGCCTCCCTGATCTAATACCATGAAAAGATGCTCCTAAGCTTCCTTGCATCACTTTTGCTGATGTGGTGACACTATCGAGCCATCTACTTCATTAGCATACAAGTAGGAGGATGAAACAATCAAGTTTGGGCTAGGGAGACGCGCATAGTCTTNTACTTCCCACCTCCAAAACCCACCAAAAGTACAGTGTGTGAGTGTATCATAGTGTGTATGTGATAGGATTACCCAAAAGTACACAATCATGCTTTATCGTTGCATGAGTCGGTTTGTTCTTTGCCACTTCTATCAATTTTATGCATTTGTACATAGTCATTCATCCATCGGTATACACTTGTGAATTCACTCACCCAATCCACTCTTCTAAGGGAAAGGACTCAATAAAAAACGAATGAATCTTCTATTTTATCTCCCCTTCAAAACAAAAAGTGTGATTTTCAAATGCATTAGAATGTCAATGTTCCCAACGGGAGATTGTGCAATGTAAAAAAATGTGATCTGCATCTCTTATGGCCTTTGTGCATTGATGCAACTAAATGGATTGAAAAATCCTTCTGGTCTTTACGAAAGGTTTGCTAATGATGTATTGTCCAAGTAAATGATTCTCATATGTAAGTTGTGAGGTATATTGACCACTTACTGGGAGTGTTGTTGGAGAGGGTTGAACACTCCATTGCTTCACCCATGGTGGTGGCTTTGTGATGTGGCTGCAGCTGTTTTTGCAAGGGTATCCCTGCTACTATTCTCTGCTATGGCGGGTCACAATGGGTTGGTGGATCCTCCAAGGTCACTGGCTGTACTATGACTCTCAATGTTGTTACCACTGTTGCGTCTCTATTGCACAAGTCAGCGAGGGATGCCTCCCTGATCTAATACCATGAGAAGATGCTCCAAAGCTTCCTTCCATTACTGTCGCTAATGTGGTGACACTATCAAGCCAGCTAATTCACTAGCATACGAGTAGGAGGATGAAATAATCAAGGTTGTGCTAGGGAGACGCACATAGTCTTACAAGGCATACTTCGTTTCTTACTTCCTGGCATACTTCTTGTCTTAGTTCCTGGCATACTTCTTGTCTTACTCAAGGTTAGAATGCTGTCTATTGTTCTTCGTTTTTCCTTTGACATGGCGCCTTTTTATTACACATTTGTGCACACCAATCTTACGTCCCATCTCCAAAACCCACCAAATATACAATGGGTATGTGTATCATTATGTGTATGTGATAAAATTGCCCAAAAGTACACAATCATGCTTTATCGTTGTATGAGTTCATTTGTTCTTTGTCACTTCTATCAATTTAACTCATTTGTATACAGTCAATCGTCCATCAATATACACTTGTGAATTCACTCACCCAATCCACTCTTCTAAGGGATACGATTCAGTCAAAATGACTGAATCTTCTGTTTGATCTCCCCCTTGAAAACAAAAACTGTGTTTTTCAAATGAATTGGAATGTCAATGATCGTAACGGGAGATTGTGCATCGTCAAACAATGTGATATGCATCTCTTATGGCTTTTGTGCATTGATGCAACTAAATGGATCAAAAACTCCTTCTGTTCTTTACTAAAGGTCCGCTAATGGTGTATCGTCCAAGTACATGATTCTCATATGTAAGTTGTGAGGTATATTGACCACTGTAAATGATCAGAGCCCATCGCCACTACCGCGTGGAATGATCTTCACATGAGCATGATTCAGTCAGCGAATGCCCCCCCTTCCACAATTATATAGGGAGGGTGTATTGGGATGTGTATCGAAACTAATCGGGCCAAAAAATCATAAATGTATTTGTAAAAAGAATGATGTATAACTTTTGAGGGCTCTCATACGTTTCTGTATGAGAGTTCAACCTTCCATGATTTACTACCCTATGTATTCATCCAATACACTTCTGCTAATTTGGGAGGGGATGGCTCTGATAATTCTGTTGGAATTCCTATCTGATGCCTCCTATAAGCAAGGCAAATTTGTATTGCAAAAAAGGTATTGGTATGAGCATCGTGAATCGAGGAGGGAGATGACATCATCACCACCATGCAACAGATCGAGTCGTTCGCTTCACAGTACAATGGCGTGGGATGGAAGATCAATACGTAGCTGCAGGCGATGGCCCTCCTCGTGACCCTTCGTGACATTGGAGCCCTGTCATCACTATCTTGGGAGGATGGGCAAAGGACAATCTTACCTATGGTGCGATTGTAGAGTACATGCGTAACGAGACACGGCAACAGAGCTGCGGAGAGTCCTCGTCTTCTTCATCGGCCCTTGTCACCAAAACGCATGGTGGCAGAAGCGGGCCAAAGGAGTTGGAAGACATGGTGGCGACAAGAAGGGCGCAGAGAAGGGTGTGTGCCGTAACTGCGGCAAGGAGGGCCACTGTGCCCGTGAGTGCACCAGTGGCAAGGATGCCAAAGGCAAGAAGGCGCTTCTCAACATCACTCAATACCATTACCTCAAGAAGGCCAACCGGCGATGCCTTGACTCCGGAGCGGAGGAGCATACCAAGGTTTTGAAGGTCGGGTTCATCAACTATACCAAGTCCAACAAATCCATGGTAATCGTAAACGACAAAGTCGAGCAGGTGGCTGGCCAGGGAGACGTGGACGTGGAGGTGGTGGTTGGTGGGAAGCGGGTGTTGCGCATCATCAAGGAGGTACAGCACGTACCCGGCTTGGCTGAAATTCTAAGCGTTAGTCGCTTGACGTACAAGGGATACAAGGTGCTCTTAAGGAGAAAGGTGGTAGTCGTGCGGAAGGACAGTGGCGGCGAGCCCGTGCTGGAGGCTAAGCAGGAGGGAGGCCTCTACATTGTAGAGACCAAGGTGATCCCCGTAGCAACAGATTTAGCAAGCTTGCAAGAATGCACCGTCAACCTGGCCAAAGGAGGGGGAGCTGATATGGAGCTCGTCTTTTCGCCTCATGAAGTACACGTAGAGTTTTCTACTGTAGTCATCAATGAAGGTGACGAAGAAACGCGCGCTGCTCCTTGACGCCGTCTTGAAATGTATGCACACGATGTTGTGCACGACCTCCAGCATGTCCCATGCGTGATTCACGTTCTCGTTGAACGGTTTGTGCTGTGCCTTGCCTAAAATGCAAGGCTCTTACTTCTTGTGATGTGCTGAAATATTTGTCACTTCAGCATCGTCGATGACCAGGCCGCGTACCAGTTCGAGCTTCGCCATCTCCGTCACAACTGCGGGTGAGGAATGCCACAGTTTTTTGGTGCTCATTGGAAAACAATGCAGACAACAACTACAACAATGTTTTCTATGACAATGCATGTACGTAAATAGAATATACCAATCACACAAAGATGAGCTCTTGTCGATAGCATAGGTAATATTAGCGCAAGAGTAATGTGCAACAATAGTTCCTACATACAATGATAGGGGTGTAAAATATCACGGGGAGGCTGTAGCATCATCGAAGAGTGATCACGTAGATCCACCTCATTTTTTCAAGGAACTAAGAAGCAATTTATATAATGAGTACAAAGTTTCAATAGGCTGTGGCTATGGTGTGGATGGAGGGAGGGTGAAATTGGTACATGGTCAATGCCGATTAGGGATAGATGGGGTAGGCGAGATGGGTGAGCTCAAACAAGGGAGCCAATAGATTGGAAAACATGGGTAGACTACAAAACGGACAAGGCAAAGATGAGACAAGCTTCTTCACTTGCAATGGTAAAACATATTTAAGGCATCATTGAAATTTTCAATGTATGTTTTCCCCGTGCTACTTTAGAAGATCTTACAGTGTTTAAAAGGAATCTCGTATTGGTAGGATGAACCTTACCCATGAATGATAACGGAACACAAGAACATTGGCAAGCACATGTAACCTACTCTTGATCATTCCCCAAATAGAAAGGTATTGCCTAACATTGCTTTTTGTTTCCAGGCTTCATTAGTGCCGTAGCACTGACCTGTTGCATAGCCCTTGTCGTTGGCGTGTGTGTAAAGATATGCTTGAGGGGCTACTTGAGATTGGCCATAACCATAGCACATCTATACCAAGAACAAAATGAAACTAAAATCATGGTATGAGATACGTGTTGTAAATAGGATCTNGAATATCCTATAAGCCCCCCTAATGACCCATGTATCTGGATTGCCTAATCATCTCCTTATCTATAGGTTGACACAGTAGAGAGAAAAGAAAGTTCAAAAGTACATTACATGGAAATTTACAGACAAAAACATGTATACATAGAAGAAGAAAACAGAAATGTATAAATACATCCATGGTCACATTCATACACACACACACATACACACACACATACACACACACACACACACCTACACACACACACACACATACACATACACACACACACACACATACACACACATCCCCACACACATACACACACATACACACACATACACATACACATACATACATACATACATACATACATACATACATACATACCCACATACATACATACATACATACATACATAC
>SZWC01013007.1:50971-72251 GCA_023375785.1 Penium margaritaceum
AAAAAAAGGAAATCATGGAGAAAAACCTGTCATCTGGCCTGAAGCAAACGGGCTAGAAAACAGGGCCGACACAATGGCACCTGCCGTCTCCTCCTAGCATGTCAGGTAGGAGAAGAGACCTCTGAGGATCACGATTCCACACTGAGAAGCTCCTAGGCAATCACTTGCTAGCAACTGTGTCCACTTAACACTTGGTCACTTTCGTGCGAGGTGCTAATCTGAGACAAACTCCTAGGACTTAGACCAACCAGTGCCTCCTTTATACTGTTCCTTAGTTGGACAGCTCTGTGAGGAGCTCCTGATGCCAGATTGTGTGATAAGTATGAGGAATGAGCCTGGTACATCTAGTCCTAGGCCTGACATCTAAGGTGTGTGGGTAGTGGCACTTTTGGGGGTGGCCACTTCATGCCACCTCACCTGATTGCCAATTGGCATATCCACTGACTGCCAAGTGGTATATCCTCCTCATGCATGGAGAAATGTCTAGGAAACTTCCCCTGTGCTGGAAGGTAAAAAAACCTTCCCGCTCACATCAAGGCTCGATCGCATGACTTGTTGTCCCTTTGTCTAACGTACTATCCATTGCACAACATTGCTTGTGTCTTGCTTGGACTTGTACCACGAACAAGATTTGGGGGACTTACTCCAAAGGAGCAGTGCATGTCCAACCTATCTGCTAGCTATAGCAGTGACCAAGGGGGGCATAAAAGAATGACAATCTCTCCCTTGCACCTCTGGCCACCTGCCAACGTAATCTTCTTCCGCATGAACCCATAGCTCAGCATTGTATTTGCACACCTCAGTTTTCCTGGTCTTTAGTTCTCATCTCTTGCATCCACCATGCCAATTCCTTTAGAGCTTGCAACATGCAAGTCGTTGTCCAGTGGCTTTGTCATAATTTTGCAAACATTTTCTTGGTTTCAACGTGCTCCACTTTCACGACACCCTTGGCCACAAGGTCACGTGAGCAGTGGTACTGAATGTTGATGTGCCTTCTACGCCGGGAGATCATGTCCTCCTCCGCCATAGCAGTGGCACTGTGGTTGCCGATGCAGATGACCGTCGCTTCCTCTTGTGGTGCCTTGATCTCATCAAGGAAAGTGCAAAGCCACTGGGTTTCATTGCACAGTTTAGAGAGTGCAATGTACTCTACAGAGCGTGACCAAGATGTAGGCTATAGCCTACATGGCCTCGCACTGTCCGTACACCTTTACCCACTACAAGAGGGTACGATTTGTGTACACTCCTATGAGGAGTCCCACCTTTTGGAGGAGGCTGTCGCTAGTAACGATACTCGAGTGGGCATTGTTTTGTCCCATCATAGCCACATTGTAGGAAGGGGGTCTCCTTCCACTCCTCCGGGTGGTACCACACCTCCACCATTGGTTGTGATCTTGAGTCAACCCACCGCCTTGGCAGCAAAATCAATAAGCCTTTAGCGATGATTGTGAATTACTTTCACGTTGCCATGATCCCACTTGTGCTAGCAAGAAATTCCAATGTGTTTGCTTTCGATGCCTTAATTACTATCGGAAACCTCGTTGGTATTAGCACCTTCTGGCAATGTGGCAAGCATCTTGCCATTCTTGAGCCACTGGCTGAAAGTAGCCACACAACGATGGCGATGATCACGATCCTCGTTGTCTCTGTCGTTGTCAGCGTCATGCTCTTTGTCAGAGTTCACGCTCGGGTGGTCCTTTAGGGAATCACCTGTTTTGTGAGAGTCACTCAAGTGCACGTTGGACTACTCTTCGAGCACTTTTTTTGCTTCCGTATGCTTCTTGATGTCTGTCTTGGCGCGCCTTCTGCCACCTCTGAGGGGCCCTCCTTTTGCTCCATGGGAATGGGGCGGCAACCAAAGATTCTCAAAGTGTCGCTTTCCTCTTTTTTCTTTCTCTCTCAGGCCGTGAGAGTCCCTTGTCTTGGACAAAAGCACTGTTCTAATTCTTGGATGGAGGAGGAAGGGGGAAGCCTTCAGAGGGAGAAACTTGGTGTTTTGGGGGCGGACACTCCCCATCCTGTCCCAGAGTTTGGCCTTGATGAAATCAAGTTTTGTTTTTGTCACATTGGCGCAAAATCGTCGCATGCGAGATACGATTGACGGTTCTGAGCACACACTACTTTTCCTTGCATCACTCTTGCTCGTGCCAATCCCTCATTCTTGCTTGTCCTTGCAAGTAATGGAGGCAAGCGAGGGCGAGGGCACGATGCCACAAACCTCGCCCTCGAGGCCCTTGTGGTCTCTCGGCCACCGATCAAGCCACCAGCTTGATGTGCGGCTAGTGGCTTGCCAGTAAGTGGCCGGCCGGTCATCTGACCGGCCGCACGCCTCCTAGGCAGCCGGTCGCCAGCCGGCCCGCGGCTTGCGCTTAGCTGACAACCAGCCAGCCGTCGCATTAGCGAGTGGTATATGCAAACCACCCCCTCGGTACTGGTAGGTGGGATGGCCGATCCGGCCCTCTCGTTAGAAATCAACATGAAGTATGACTAGGTAGGGTGGTTGAAAAGCAACTTCCCACTTGTTGACTTCTAGAAATGGTAGTGTATGTGGTCAAGGGATTTTGTGAATTTGCAAACTTGTGGTCGAAATAAAGAATTAAGTTAGCTCATTTCATTCTCAGTATGTTGATGGCACGTGGTGGCAGCACTAGTAGAAAACAAAATGGTTAAGGGGCTTTTACAGTGGAGGATACTAATGTTTTTCTTTAATCCTCATTCCTCTTTGAAAATTTATGGGTAAGGGTGTTTGGAAATGTTGATAGTAACACCCCTAATAGCCCCCTTGTTTTCATCCATGCCTTGCTATATATTAGGAGGAAATCCACGCATGTAAAAGATTTTTTTGGGAAGGAAGGACATTGACTATGTCTAGATTAATCATTCTGTTTAATGTATCCTATGTCAAAATTGGATTTTTTAACTCAATTCTCTCCCACGACTTGTTTTGTATGATGTGACAAAATGGAACTCATAGAAAATCAACTTCAAGGGGACAAGTTAATATGAATAAGTTACTACTTACATGCTTGATGTTTGTTTTGTACCAAAAACTCCGTTTTCACGCAGGGCAACCGCTTTTTCTCCTACGTCATAGCATGTCACTGAGCAAAGTTATGGTTTCCTAGGTTTTTTAAATAGTAACACCAAAGAACTATCCAAACCGTGTTATTGCAAATGCGCATGAATTGTGTGTCAAGATTTTGTGCTTTTGGCTCCACCAACTATCATTCTCCATGGCCACGTGCCACACCTGTCATCAACAACCATAAAGAATAACACCCATCATGAGCAAGGTTTTTTAATCTTTTTGGGGTACCCTACTTTGTCACCTTTGTGGTTACAATACATGTATTTTGTTGTTTGGTTAGCAATGTTCTCTTTTCTTTTGTTTTGCTTTTTAGTAGTGAAAAGTGGTGCACGGGTAAAAAACCATCAAAATAGGGTACATACTCTCATCAAGGATGTAGCTTGGCAACTAATGAGAAAGCCATTCCAACTATGATTCCACAAAGTCCACCTCGATAATAATTACAAGTTTTTTGACAAACTTTTACAAACGTACCGAAGGAACATGCAAAAAGTTAAGTTGTTAGTAACTTGAGTAGGAGGAAGTGTTAAGGGAGGAATAGATTTGTCATCCGGATGCCCCTTTGGTACAAAAAAAAGTTTAGGCAAGAGCACAAAACACAACTTTGTTGTGTAATTATAACAACTCGATAGCCAAAAAAGAGGCAAAACATTAGAAGTTGTTAACAACCCCAGAAAATACCCCGTATTGTGTTCGTTAGAACTCGGCCGAGTTGTTGGAAGAAGTTTCACATAAATTTAACAACACAATGGATGGTGTTTGTGTCTTGCAAACCTGATCATCGAACAACTAGTGGTTTTATAAGTTTTTATACCCATGGAGCTGTCTTTATGATTGAGACAAGAAGTTTCACACATATGAATGTGTGTTATGCTATAGTAAACATGCTCGAATGCTGTGTAACTAAGATGCAATTGCGATTTTTGCTCAATCTATACAAAACCTTACCAAAACAACCCTAAGGGTCACCTATTTTATCACCCTCCTTGTTACAAGCTACGTAAGTGACGTCATTTAGAGTTGATGGAACACCGTGAAGAAGCTTTCATGAACTTTCTAACTTGAGTTGCTAATATCTCCCTGATCTTTAATTTATGTTTCAAATATTTTCTAGCGGGAGGGCCGGTTCGGCCCTCCCTCCTCGCTGAAGCGAGGGGTAGTTGTGCACCACCCCTGGCAAGCATTGGTTCTCAGAGCTAGACAACCCCCGCGACTAAGAGTTTGACGGAAACGGAGGCTACGCCATACATAAAACACCGCCGACAGCTATAAGAAGCAGCAAAAAGTCTAGAAGGGACTACGGCGTCTACACGTCACGGTTTGAAGTGACGTTAAGTACGTTGGAAAGCTAAAAAAGAGCTCTACTTGATGCAGACTCCTTCCTCCAGTCTCTCCTCATTTATAGGGGAGTTGAGGGATTTATGTGAGACGGGATGGGGAGTGCCCACCCCCAAACCACCACGTTTTCCCCCTCTTTTCAAGGTTCCCTCCTCCCTCCTTCATCACGAAAATTGGGACAGTGCTTCTTTCCAAGGCCACAAGCTCTCACGACCCGAGAGCACCCAAAAAAAGAGAAAGAACAACACCTTCAAGATGTTGGCATTATCCCCAATGCCGCCGGCTCAAGGAAGACACCGCCAAGGGGCGTGAGGTGCACAAAAAATCAAGAGGAGGCTAATGAAGACAAGAAGACAAAGGGAGAACAAGAAGTTAGGAGAGGAAGTGAAGGAGTTCCTAGGGTTTACTAGAACTTCTTTGCCATTCTCTGCCCTTGTTTTGTGAGAGACACTCACATTCATTTTGTCATTCCCTTGTATTTCAATTTTTTGTTTTCCTAGGTACTAGTCCTTGCCAATCGCCGTGATTCACGGCTTAGGAAGTCCAGTTAGAACAAATACGACCTTGTGCCAACGTGGCGGCCTAGGAAAATAGAAATTGAATTTATAATTGCCTCACTGATCTTAAGAGCAAGGAGTTTGTGGGAGGCAATCCTTCCCCGATTTTTGTGGAATGATGTCCACAACGACTTTCACGTGCCAGTTGCACGGACGACGAGATGGCAAGTGCCGGACCGTCAAAGACCAACAAGGGCAAGGTGGTGACGGCCTCACCATGCGCCCTCAGAGGACTCCAAGTCTTAGGAGCCGTCACCGCGAGTACAATTGCCAAACCAAAGACAACCGTACTGCTAAAGGCAACCAACGCAAACCTTGGCGACTCTGAGAACCGTGCGGAGGCCGCAAAAGTGCTCGACGTGAACGTCAATGCGCACGTGGAGGACCCTTACATGACGCACAATGCGATGGAGGAGGATCTCCCAGAGGGGGATCCCGACAAAGAGCACAACGCCGACGATGGCGAAGGCGATGAGGATCCCGATCATTGCCATTGTCGTGCGGCGAAATCCAGCCAATTTCTCGAGAAGGGCGAGGTGCTCGCTGCATCGCCTGAAGCTGCCGATGGCAGTGAGACTGCCGAGAGTAGCAAGGACACCGAAATCAGCCATGCGGGAAGTTCCCACGAGAACGAGCCAGACGACAACGCCGCGAAGGCAATTTGCGATGACCGCCGTAGGCCTGTGGATTTCGCTGCTAAAGTGATGGGCCGACTCAAGATTACCACCGATGATGGAGGTACGGCACCTGACGAGGGTGTGGGGGTGGACCCCCCTTCCAATGATATGGCCGCAATGGGGCAGGGTAGCGCCCACTCAAGAATCGTCACTGATGAAAGTCTCCTCTGAAAGGTGGAACTCCTTGGAGGCATGTACGTCAACCCAACCCTCCTAGAGTGGGTAAAGGTGCACGGACAGCGCGAGGCCCTGGAGGCTATCGTTGATACTCTGACGACATCAGAGCTTAAGTTCGCGTTTTCCAACCTGCTGGTCCACATCGGGCAGAGCATCACGGACCTTGACCGTGATCGCCAGCTACAGCGCCTGGCCGTCCATGAGGCAAGCCGCCAATGCAACAACCTCGACAAGACGTTGCAGAGCGTGACCCATGTGCGGATGTAGCAGCAAATGTTGCATTCCACAGTTGCAGAAACCATTGCCGGTGGCAGCGACGACATGCCTACCTTGATGACTTCGGGGCCGGTCATGAACACGTCCTTCCTCCACAGTGTGGAGATCTTCCGGAAGGACGTGAAGCTGACCGACTGGCTGAACACCATGGACGACGTCCTACATGTCCACAAGGCTCCTTTCACTCAATGGGGCAATCTTGCCACGACTTGGCTTGAAAAAAAGTTCTTCAAGTACGTGGTCAAGGAGTGGAGTGCACAGAGGCCTCGCCTCGAGTGGCAGCCCATGCCGTGGGAAGCCTTCTCCGTAATTATACAGAAGAAGTGTACCCAGCGTGAGGAGGCGCAGTGCGCCTTCCACAAGATCAACGACTTCAGGCAGCTAGGTAACTCACTTGAGGCCTACTTGAGCGAGTTTACTGCACTCGTGGAGGAAGAAGAAAGCTTCACCGAGAGGAACGCTACCCAGACCTTCAAGTACCCAAAGTGCTTGCTACTGGAGTACTTACGCGATGGTCTTATCAGTGAGAAGCTGAAGGACAAGACAACCACGACCTCAACGGGCCAAGCTTGAACAAGCTGGAGGGCGTTGCGAGACTACGTGAGCGAAGTGTATTCGGCGAACCCAAAGCCCTACTCGGATGTACGGTTGAATGCGCATGCACAGCAAGGCCGTGATGCACGCATGGAGGCTACCGAGGCTGTAGGGACAGCCGGGCAGTGGGGCGGGGTCAAGGACAAGCAGCCAGCAAACCCCTCAGCCAAGAAGACTCGTGAGAACAAGCCCCCCAACCACAAGTGTGGCCGCGATAATGACACGCTGTAGGTGGCGTGCGAGCGTCGTAACACGGCCTTCCGTGAGGGATTGTGCCATAACTGTATGCAGCCCGGACACTTTAGGGATCAGTGTCCTGAGGCTGCTGGTGCCGGACAAGAGGCCGCGGCGTTAGCCGTTGACGTGGCACCTCGTGGGGAGGTTGCACTAGGAGGTCCCCGGCATTGCCGTGGACAGGGTCGCGGTCGCGGCAATGGGCTCGGCTGTGGTAATGGACAAGGCCGTGCGGTGGGTTTTCTCTAGCCTTCAATGACGTTAGTGGGGACCACTCAGGGGTAAGAATGGATGACGAGCTTGGATTCATGTTTTCAAATGAGGATGTTAAAAAATTTGAGTATTTTATGAGTTCAATTTTCTCCGTTGTTTTCTTCCCTCTCATTGAACCTCATTTTGCACTTGCTGATTGACATTGCCTACTACCCTACTGCTCAATGAATTCGACGAACTAGGTTTGCCTAATTATGAAATCTATGAATTAGATGAAAAAATTGGGTTTAGCATTATTTTAGGAATCCTAATTGAACGAACTGGGAGTAAATTGCTACTTTGAATTCGACGAGAGGTACATGATCATTTTCGCGGAAACTCAAGAATTCAACGAGCGCGTTCGCACCACGAAAGCAAAGTGAGGACCACCGACGGCTGTTCGTGCATGTCGTGTCGCGTGGGTTTCTTGCTTCGCACGGATGGCTTGCGTGGACAGCGGATGGGCACGATTCGTGCCCTTCCGTTGTCCACTCCCATGTCCAACGAAGGCTGACACGACTTTTCAAAATCAAACCAAGATTTTTCATCAATGCAGACCATACAACCATACAACTTGTGCCCGCTACAGACCACACCTATGCACCCAAAGAAGATTGCAAAGAAATAACATTCCTTGCTTTATCCAAGCAATGTGAAGAAAGCTATGCAAAAAAAATTGGACGAACATTACATGCACCTTGAATTCACTCAAATTGGATTTGAATTATTTAGGAAACTTTTTAAATTCACCGAACGAATTTTGACACAATTTCAGCGACAAGAAAAACAATCAAAATCGAATACCTCGAGCAGTAGGGTAAATCTTGCATCATCGGACAAGATGTATGATCAAACTTGCTCAGTGGTGGTGACACCAACCACTATGCAAGAATTGTATAACACAGTGATTGAAGCAAACGCCCTCAAAGCGATGAGTTCGATCGCGTTCGCGGTACCTTTAGTCGACTATTTGGATCCAGTGAAATTTAGAGACTGGAAGGTACTAGCATAACTCACACATGCCCACAAGATGTGGACAAGAGTAGGTAAATGATGGGAGTTACAGCGTCCGCCGTGTAGAATCCATATTTATCACAAACTCGGCTTGCCATCATCGAGCCTGTTCACTTGAAAGAGTGGAGGCAACATGACGATGTAGTTCAAAGGATACCTAGCTGGTGCTCTCGTGAACATACTTGCAGACACTAGAGGAGACGAATCTTTTGTTAGCCTTGGATTACTCCGACAGGTTGGCCTAAAGTACGAACAATTGAATGGCACAGTTGTTGTCAGTGACAACCGTACGGTACCCGTGATTGGTATTTGTAAAGCAAAATTTTGTATTCAAGGGTATAGACAGAGTGTCACGTTGAAGGTACTCAACCTTCTTGACCCGTTTGACGTGGTACTAGGCGATCCTTGGCTCCGTGAGAACAAGGTTCTAATGTACTTTGATTCAAAGCGTTTGATCTTCCGAAAAGGACAGCATCGCTTTGCGTTGATTACAAGTATGAAGTTATCACCGACTCGACTCAAAGTCCATGCCAGTTTGTCTCTAATGCAAGTCAAGAGACGTACTTGACAAGGTTGTCGATACTTCTTGGCTCAGCTGCAGAAATTGGAGGAGGACGCGAAGGAATACACGCCACAAAGTATCAAATCTCTGTTAGTGGAGTTCTCGGATGTATTCCAAGATCCACATCCTGGGCTTCCACCAGATAGACACATGTGCCACACGATTCCGCTGCAACCGGAGGCGACTCCTCCGTTCAGACCTATGTATCGCCTTAGTCCAGCAAAAAGGCAAGAGGCCAAATGCCAAAACAAAGAGTACCTTGAAAAAGGGTGGGTCAAGCCAAGTAGCTCGCCGTACGGTGCACCGATCCTTTTTGTGAGAAAAAGGACAGTGGCGTAAGCATGTGTGTGGATTACCAGGCGTTGAACAAGCTCATGATGAAAAATCGATTCCCCATACCGCAGGTTGAGGACCTTCTTGACCAACTCCAACTCTTTTCGTCCTTGGATTTGTCCCAACGGTACCATCAAATCCACATCACATAAGCTCCCAAAACTGAGGTTCAAATGCACATGGGACATTATCAGTTCTGAGTGTTATACTTCGAGCTAATGAATGCCCCAACAACATTCCAAGGAGAAATGAACCGAACATTCGTCAAGCAACTCGGTCAGTTTGTCTTGGTTTACTTGGACAATATCTTGGTTTTCTCCAAATAAATGGAAGAGCACATAGAACATCTGCGCAAAGTCCTTGCAATCCTTAAAAAACAAAAGTTCTATGCAAAAGTGAGTAAGTGCAAGTTTGCACAAGATGAGCTCAAATATATTGGACATATCGTCGGCAAGGACGGCATCCGTGTCGACCCAGGAAAGGTCCAAGCCATTGCAGACTGTCCATGCCCAGAAAATGTTGGGCAGATTCGGTCTTTCCTCGGCCTTACAGACTACGTTTGACCGTTAATGCAAGGGTATTCAACCCTGGTAGCACCGCTAACCAGACTCACACAAAAAGACGTGTACTGGGAATGGACATTTGATTACAAGAACGCTTTTCTCAAAGTCAAAGAACTTCTATCCGCAAAGCCCGTTCTAACTCTTTCAGATCCTTCGCAAGCGTGGGAGGTTCAATGTGATTTGTCGGTACAAGGACTCGGAGCTTTCCTCATGTAGAACGGTCATCGAGTTGCGAATGAGAGCCGGAAGCTCATCCCCACGAAAATGCGGTACCCGATTGAATATCAAGAGCTCCTTGCAGTAGTACACGCTTTCAAGATGTGGTGTTACTACTTCAAGAGTGCTGAAGGGGGTGTGTCGATCGTGACCAACCATAATCCATTGGTTTTTTCCAAACGCAACTAAACTTGTCAAGACGGCAAGCGCGTTGGAGTGAATACCTAAGCCGATTCTTGTTCATATAGGAACATCGGCCATGACGCATCAATGTAGCCGATCCAGTAAGCCGACAGCCTATGGAAACTTCAGCAACCACCGAGGTCGGTGGGTGTTTTATGGCCATTGCAACAGTAAGAGTACAATCACCAGATCTCCCTGCACCTCTACGGTAACTAGCACGAGAGATTATCCATTGCAGCGGTTTTGTAAACTGGATCCGGATGGGACACTGTGTGGATTCTTGGTTTCAATACTCTCAAAACCTGGACAAGTATGGCTTTGTGGAGGCCGCATGAATCTTCTAGCATGGAGAACAAGTTTTTTTGCCAATCTCGGAAGACCTTCGAGCAAAGATTTTCTCCCAGTTCCACGACCCGCTGGTCGCAGGTCATGTGGGACCCCGAAAGATCGGACATACACTATCAGAACCACTATTGGTGGCCAGGATGGAGTGTCAATGTGCGAAAGTATTGCACGACATGCAACCATGTCTTTGGAATAAGGCTAGTAAGAAGAAGCCTGGTGGACTCCTCCAACAGATTCCCATTCCTGGGACTCCATGGGCGTGCGTGAGCATGGACTTCATTACAAGTCTTCCGGACATGGCCCATGGCCATGATGCAATACTAGTGGTTGTGGATCTTTGGACGAAGATGACACACTTCATTCCTACAACCACTGACGTGAACGCATAGGAGACCACTCATCTCTTCTTTGAGGGTGTCGTAAAGTACCGCAGCTTACCGTTGTGCATTATCTCCGATCAAGATTGAAAATACTGCTAGTAAGTTCTGGCAAAAGATGCACGAGTACTTCGCCATTAAGTCATAAATGTTGATTGCGTTTCACCCTTGAAGTGACAAACAAACAAAGCATGTATGTGGACGTTGCCATTCATGACTTGGACTAATTCCTAGCACCTGCACAATTTGCGGTGAAGAACTCGGTGAACGAGTCGACAGAGTTCACATCGATTGTGTTTAACAGTGGTGGGCATCCAATGGTGTCCTCTTCATTTGTGAAGAGTGGATTACAGGAGGACATGTTCCTTCTACTCAAGCCTTTGTCGAGTGCATAGACTCCTTGTTATAGGAGGTGAAGGGTCACCTTCAAGTTACTCGGCAACGACAAAAGGCACATGTCGTTAAAAGTCGTCGTGAGGCCTCGTTTGACATCGATGACAAAGTGCTGCTCTACACTAGGAGTCTTTGTCTGAAGTCACCAGGGGCACAAAAACTTCTACCAAAGTGGATTGGACCGTTTCCCATCGTTGCATGCATCAGACTAGTGGCATACCGATTGTGCTTCCGCCGAGTATGAAGATACATGACGTGTTTCATGTGAGCTTGTTGGCTCCATACACGGCTGAGGGAAGTGTTCAGCTACCACAAGCTGTCCTTACTGCGGATGGNCGAAAGATCGGACATACACTATCAGAACCACTATTGGTGGCCAGGATGGAGTGTCAATGTGCGAAAGTATTGCACGACATGCAACCATGTCTTTGGAATAAGGCTAGTAAGAAGAAGCCTGGTGGACTCCTCCAACAGATTCCCATTCCTGGGACTCAATGGGCGTGCGTGAGCATGGACTTCATTACAAGTCTTCCGGACATGGCCCATGGCCATGATGCAATACTAGTGGTTGTGGATCTTTGGAAGAAGATGACACACTTCATTCCTACAACCACTGACGTGAACGCATAGGAGACCACTCATCTCTTCTTTGAGGGTGTCGTAAAGTACCGCAGCTTACCGTTGTGCATTATCTCCGATCAAGATTGAAAATACTGCTAGTAAGTTCTGGCAAAAGATGCACGAGTACTTCGCCATTAAGTCATAAATGTTGATTGCGTTTCACCCTTGAAGTGACAAACAAACAAAGCATGTATGTGGACGTTGCCATTCATGACTTGGACTAATTCCTAGCACCTGCACAATTTGCGGTGAAGAACTCGGTGAACGAGTCGACAGAGTTCACATCGATTGTGTTTAACAGTGGTGGGCATCCAATGGTGTCCTCTTCATTTGTGAAGAGTGGATTACAGGAGGACATGTTCCTTCTACTCAAGCCTTTGTCGAGTGCATAGACTCCTTGTTATAGGAGGTGAAGGGTCACCTTCAAGTTACTCGGCAACGACAAAAGGCACATGTCGTTAAAAGTCGTCGTGAGGCCTCGTTTGACATCGATGACAAAGTGCTNCCGTTGTGCATTATCTCCGATCAAGATTGAAAATACTGCTAGTAAGTTCTGGCAAAAGATGCACGAGTACTTCGCCATTAAGTCATAAATGTTGATTGCGTTTCACCCTTGAAGTGACAAACAAACAAAGCATGTATGTGGACGTTGCCATTCATGACTTGGACTAATTCCTAGCACCTGCACAATTTGCGGTGAAGAACTCGGTGAACGAGTCGACAGAGTTCACATCGATTGTGTTTAACAGTGGTGGGCATCCAATGGTGTCCTCTTCATTTGTGAAGAGTGGATTACAGGAGGACATGTTCCTTCTACTCAAGCCTTTGTCGAGTGCATAGACTCCTTGTTATAGGAGGTGAAGGGTCACCTTCAAGTTACTCGGCAACGACAAAAGGCACATGTCGTTAAAAGTCGTCGTGAGGCCTCGTTTGACATCGATGACAAAGTGCTGCTCTACACTAGGAGTCTTTGTCTGAAGTCACCAGGGGCACAAAAACTTCTACCAAAGTGGATTGGACCGTTTCCCATCGTTGCATGCATCAGACTAGTGGCATACCGATTGTGCTTCCGCCGAGTATGAAGATACATGACGTGTTTCATGTGAGCTTGTTGGCTCCATACACGGCTGAGGGAAGTGTTCAGCTACCACAAGCTGTCCTTACTGCGGATGGCCAATACGATATTCTATGCCTGCTTCAGCATCGAGAGCGAACTCTCTGGTTGCGTGTTGTGAGTGAATACCTTGTTCATTGGGCCGGGTGTGGACCTGAACATAACTCATGGGAGTTCGAGTCTTAGTTGCCCACAAGGGTGGTCGACGAGTATTGGAGCGAGCGAGCAGCTCGCACGGATTGACGCGTGTCAGGGGGCACCACCTAAACGAGAAAAAAATGAACATCCCCGCAAGAAGGCATTCGTGGACTGCAACCATAGGAGGTTGGGGACGCCCTGCATGGTTGTCGCATGGAAGCTTCAACCTAAAGGGGGGAGGCCGCTAGCCATGCTGAGCGACAAGCTGTAGCTTACGTCCAAGTGCCATGCACATGTTCATGTGTAGCTGGTGATTGAAATCATTGTTCCTTTTTCATAATGTTGATTACTCACTGACCGATAATCCTGCTTGTTGTTCATGAACCGAGATGTTTCATAATAATTGAGGAGGAATGTCGACACGTGTGAATAGTGAGCCGGGCTGATTGAAGTTTGAAATTCAGATTCTAAACGACTGGACAATGCATGCTGAAAGTAGGAGTCGACTGCCCACTCAACACACTTTGTCCAATTCAAGGACTATGAAAATGTTGAACAACCACCTTCATCAAATTTTAAGCTCCATTTCCACAAAGTCGACCATTATGGACCACTTTGAAATTCAAACCTAAAATTTCACACCAAGGTTAAAGATTAGATGATTAGGAAAAATTGAATGTGAAAGTTTAGAAATCAGGGGGTAACTCAATTTTGTGGCAGAGTCCCTTACATTCTATGGAATAAAATCAAGTTGATAGCAACACGAGTTGAATGGGGCACCAAGGGCAGAGATGACAATGGATACATTCCAACATTTTCAAACCGATCTCCACCTTATGTTGTTTTTCCATGCACGCATGAGGTTCCTGGGTTTGCTTTGTTGTTCAACCACATGGCGAGTGGAAATAGAGTTGGAGTTGGAGTGGAAATGAAGTTGGAGAGTTGGAGGGGTTGTTCTTCGTAACTCCGACAAGCACTTCTGGTCTTTATCTTACAAAATCTAAAATATTGCAAGCATAGGTTTCATGGAAAGCTGTAGGCCAAGTTCAATTTGAAGTCGACGACTTCCGCTCCTTGAGGAACACGAGTTTGAATAGCTAGTGGCCAGCAGAATTCCTTGACCCTAAAACAAAACTTCATGAAGCTTGACAGAAGGTTTAGGTAATTCTTGCTTGCTTAAAGCTCCAAAAGAATTGTGGACCATGCCCCATACCCCGGATAATGGTAGGATCTTCGATTGAATAGCAAATGATTTTTCCTCGTCTAGCTGCCGAGAAGTGAAACTACGTCCAACTCAAAGGTCATGGCAGGTAACCACGACATTCCAGTTTTTTCGGGCTGTCACATTGCTTATGTAAAGGGTTGCGCAGCCTCCTTTTACTTTTCATTGGACAGTAGACAACTGGCTATTGATGTGGAGTGCTTACGTTCTCGTACAACATAATGCATCATAGAGTCCGTGTTATAATAATGGTGAATTGAGGTTAAAATCCCGAATGAAAAGAGATTGAAAGTAATTACAAAGAGAGTGAAGATGCATCCCCAAGCCTTTATCGCATTCCCTTGAATCATGTAGACGAGGGGAAGAGTGCAATTTTTTACTCGTTGTTTGAATCACATGAAAACAAAGTTGAATATGAAACTCAGAAATATAAAGCGATGTGAAAACGACTGGCATTAAGCAACAGTCAACCCTTGTTTGTTTTCAAACGTTTCTAGCCAAGTTGTCAAATACATGTGAAAACCACCTCTCTAAGCCCTGACAACAACGGGAAGAGGGAATGTTGTGTAAGTTTTGGTGTACATGTGAACTCTACAATGAACGTGTCGCCGACAAGCAGACACTTGTGCGTTCCTCCGTACTAGCTTTTACTTCACTACACGACCTCACACGTTCACACACATATGTGTACATGTCCCGTGACGTCAGCCAGCCACACATAGTTTCATTTCTCGGCAACTAAAAGAGAATGAAAAAAAACTATGTAGAAACCATATGGAACACAAGCGTCCATGTGTACATCCGTGTCGGAAGTTACATGAGACGAAGTCATTTAAATTGCTAGGAACTAGGAAATGGTTTTACAACAACGATGCATTTTTCCAAATCGAGTTGTTAGCAACTAGATTTTCTAGTAATTTTTCGAATAGTTCGTGCAACTATTGGGTGATGGTGTTACTATACGATGTTATGATGAAGTGGTTTCTTGAGTTAAAAACAAACTTGACTACGAGTCTACTACACTGAACTTGCACATGTTATTGTAAACCATCACGTATGAACAGACCCCCCCAAGCGATATACATGAAAGCATCATCAAGGTGTGGTTTCCACCTTTTTGTATAAAAATGATCCATCACCTGACACCCGTGTTTTTGGTGTTAGATGATACGATGTATTGAAATGAAATATAAAACAGCCATGTTTTTAACACTCTTTCGGGCGACTGACAAATTCCAAAGTTGCCGATCCTAAACGCCTATCGCAGTGGTCGATGTTCTTTGCCATCTTGCACATTGGGTCAGCATTGTTATTTATTTTGTACTGCCCACTAACTACTCACACATTTTTTTTAAAGTATGGCAGATGGGTTTTGATTTGATTTGAGGAGTTCTCCTTCCTTTTACGTTGCCTTTGTAAATGTGACGGGTTTCATCCACATTCATTTTTATTTGCAAGTTGATGGTGTTCAAAGAGGCTATGGAAACCCTCGCAGTATGCCTCCGATTATGCCTATTACGTCGCGAGATGTAAGAAGGTTATTTTGCCACAAGAATGCGGAAGCACAAATGATGACATCATTCATGATCGACCGATTGATTAACATCACTTGATACATGATAAAAAATATCACTCTAACATCACTCTAATATCACTCTAATGTCAACAAACTACTTCGCTATCCCTAAGGGATAGTTCAATGAACTCGGGCGCGATGCACAATATTAGTACTGAGCGATAACGAGGGTACGAAGGGACAACACTACAAATTCAGCAACAAATCCAAGCTCCCTGCAACTTAGATTTCCATCGCAAAACTAACAAACCACCCCTTATATCGATCCGTGATGTTCACAAAATGCTACTCAATTTCCTCTCGTGATGCAAAAACCACTTACATCACGCTCAAACTGTGTTTTCACTGGTTCTTGCCTAATACAAAGAAAGTGTATGGCCGTACAAAACACAGTTTCATTGGCGTCCGTGACGGTTTCCACTCCATATTGTGACTCTTTTGAACTCCGACCCACTCGACCTTAGAAAGATTGTGGGTACGGTCTCTGAAGACCATTGAATTTCTATAAAAAAAGAAGCGGATTCTATGTTTTGAGTAACATTAAATACTAGATTCCTTGGTGGCTATGCGAACCCCGCATGAAAGCTGGCTTTAGCTTTTAGCACGATCTTTGCATCCTTATCGCACATCTCAGTATGATATTCTATGGTACTTTTTGCAGAGTTACATGTAAATGTTACAACCTTCTTCGCGGAAGGTTCCCCCCTCAAACTAATCTGATGTCATCAGTTAAACATAACGAATTCGGGTCTCGATGCAGGCACGATGTACACCGCATATCGTGATGCTAACACATCATAGATTACCGAACGGTCCGGAAGTTTCTAAGAAAGCTGCTTCCCACAAACATACTGCCCCATGGTCCTCGGCTGGAAACGTTCAGCAAAGAAAATGTCTTTGCCGCGATCCCCGAGAAGGCCGAAGAGGCTGGATGCGAGCTCAGTACCCGCCAGCAATCGATCGGTGAGCAAGTTTAAAATCATCTCTTCATAGAAAGGGAGCTTACTCGATCACCGACGAAGTTTTGTTTTCGTTGTCTAGTTTAGTGTTTCATGCCAACCCAGTTCACGCCGAAGAACATGGATCGAGCGAAGTCCTTCATGACTGGACGGCCAAGCTCGACCCCTATCGACCGCTCGCGATGGATGGCTCCCAACCCACTTTATGTCCGCAAGCCTGCGATCTGAAGATCGGGGGCAAGAAACAAAGGTGAAAACAGGTTCTAAATTTTGTTTGTTGTTTCTTTACAAATGTTAAAGTTTGCTTAGTTCGCGCCAAAGGCGCGATATGACTTGCTCAGCACCCCAATGGCCACCATAAGTAGGTTTCCAGCCTCAGCCTTAGTTTCACTTCCAAAAAGTCTGAAAAGAGCGAAGAGTTTGCCGCACGGTCCCCGATGCTGTTGCACCAGGTGTGCCATCCTCGCTTCAATGACCACGCTCTCCACGGAGGGTGTTGAGTTGCTTCCGGCAAGCAATCACTCCACGATTATCATGTGTTGCAATAAGCTGCACGACATGAAAAGCTGGCTCGATTTTTGCATAATATTGTAGAACATCTTGGACCGGTATTACCTTGGGGATCTTAAATTGTGCGAATGAGAGCTGAATTGAATTAATGGTTCGTCAAGAAATTCTGTTGAATCGACTGTTCGCACGATATTGGCTTTGGACGGATATTACCCTGTCGAAGCGTCCTTCGCGCGTGCATGACACAAAGAAGAGACACAGAAGCTACGGATGCAGGCGATGCGGATGCAGACAGGACGCCTCACGTATCCAGTGGCGGACGAATGGACGGAATCGGTGATATTTCTCAAGGGCAATTTCCGTGCTGATCAATTCCAAAACCGTAACATTCTTACCTCCTAGATTATTTTATAGAACAATCATGTGTCTATGTAAACTGGCTGTTTCAATTACGACTAATCCCCAAAAAGGTAAACACAAGTTTGTTTATGTTACTAGCTTCAAGGCCATGAACTAATTTAGATTCCTGGTTCTCCCAAATCTATAATAACTACTTGTTTTTACTCGAGCCAAGTCCAAGCACTTCAGCTTTTTCCATCTTCTATCAAGGTTATAAAGTGGGATGTCTTTTTCAGAAATTGTTCACTTGACATGAACAGACCGTTCTATTCCAACATGGTGAAGCCCAAGATGGAGAGCTATATCTAGGGCTAGAGCTTATCTTATGAAAATGTACAAAATGTACAAATGTACCATTTCGTAAAGTTGTTTTAGTTACTTCATATTCCAAACGGGGTATATCGAGACATATATAGCAGTTGCTTGGCCGATGAAGTTCAGAATGCTGAAGACGGGGCTGTTGTTTCCTAATCAATGTCTCATCACCGTGTACCGGGGCACTTGTGTTGGTCAGTTAGTGTTGAATGTTATCACAGTCATTCTGGCTACCATGTATTTCAGACTCTTAGAACGCGCCTTAGTTTGATCGCTCTCTTGTTTCGTCTCGTTACGATCCGTACCCCTTGAAAATTTCTACAGGCTGGGAAACAGGAAGCGTAAATTTGTTGCGATCTACATGTATCCATTGCACATTCGATGTCAATCACTGGAGCCTCAACTCATTCAGACGATTTTGGACGTTGGATCTAACTTTCCAGCACCATCGAGGGCGTCACGTTGTTTGGACGACTCATAAACACGGGGTTTATGAGCATGTCTACGTTTTTCGTTTCGTTCGTGGATACACAGGTTCTCGATCCGTCTGGTTTCCCAAATTGAGCGATGATATCCTACGGTTAGCGTAACATATAACGCGGGTCGTCCACTCTCTAGTCCGAGTAGCTTGTGTTGATCCCCATATCCGGCCATGATGTCCGATTCCTTTCATCCGATCGCTTCTGTCGAGAGATTCCAGTCGTGCCCCTAGTTCCAGCTTTACCCCTGCGTTCCGCCCTCCATGCTTTCCGCCTTGCGCAGGTGCTCTTCGAGGGCGCTTTTCCACCCTCCATGCTTCTTCCTCGCATTTGTTGTTTCTTACTGAGCCCTTTGACTCGGCCGTCGTGGATGCAAGACAATAGTGTTCAATCGAGGGAGAGAGAAGCAGGCTGGGATCAAGATCGAAGGGCATCGACATGTGTCATCCCATCATAGGATACTTTGTCGTCGAGAAGGGCACGAACACAGAATAGTCAAGGTCGTATTAATTGCGTCAATGTGAAATAAAAATGTTGTTCATAATACAGCACCTTCTTGGATCTCGATTGCTATCTTTACGGCCGTAGACGGCCGGATCCGCAGCAGCATCGCGGTCACTGAGGTGTAATAATTTGGCTGCTGCGCTGTCCGACGGGCGCTTTGCAGTAGCTTGCATCACATCCCGCCGATGATGGACCAACCCAACCCCTTGCAACCTATCCCGCGCAGTCCATTGCAGCACTACCTGCCGTGGATGCCGTTCAGTCTGTGCGTCAGCAATGAGCGCGTGTGCTCCAGTCGGACAGGCAGCCTCCGTCAGAAGCTTCACCATTGACGGCAGTTCATGACTCGGCATGGTTGCGGATTTCCCGGTTCCAGTGGGCTTTGATGTATAAAAATTACTGCCCTGAAGAAAAGCTTTCAACCGTGAATAACTTCATGTATCCGGACAGCATCTAAACTGAAGGTATAACGATGGACGATCGATACCGCTCGGATCGAAAACAGTGCATAGAAATGAGGTGTCCGAATAGGAGTTTCGTCGCATCGATACACTATATAAGGCGACGGTACGGATTACATGTCAGATACTAGTAACGAGATCGTCGGTACTGTGGACTGTAGGCTGTCCGATTCTTTTTCCCCCTCAATCCATGATTTCGATTTGCAGCATTCTACCCATGGCCTAGAAGTGCTTAGCAGGTTCGCGTGAACAAAGAATTTTTAGAATTTCACCCTTCCCCGCCCAACCCCATACTCGATGGGACTGCGCTATCGACCAGACGTCAGCAGCTTCAACCTGCTTATCGATGAAGGCTCCCGGCAACAGCACCGGATGCCACTGCAGACGCAGCGCAGCAGCGGTGGAAGCAACACAGTGGCCAACGTCACATCGACGGCGGCTACTGACGACACCAACACCATCCGGCTGAAACCCATTGCCCTCCTCTGTGACGACTGCCACACAACCCCTCTGCCCGAGTCCTGCAGCTTGGACCTCGGACCCGAACCTGCATGACGCTCCATCGCTGAATGCTCCTCAGTGCTTGTTTGACGCGGTTGTGGCGGTCTCGTCAGTCACGCTGCCTCTCAATCGCTCTCCGTCACGCCCGACCTCAGCATGGTGGACATGAGTGATGGCCGATGCCTGATGCAATCCTCGGTTGACGATGGAATGCTCCCGCTTTTGATGCATTCTTCCACGATCTTCTCACGGTAGGGATCTCACTTCGCGCCAAAGCTCATTTCAGTCTGTTCGTGCCACGCAAGCACTCGTCCTTCCAGCTCATCGCGGATCCGGCGGTCGACATCTCAAAAGGTAATTTGCTCTCGACCATCATGTTGGTGTGTTTCTTTACTTGACGGGTGGCGAGTCGGCCCAAGTCGCAGGAGACTCGGTTTAGCTGCCACGCGGAAGGACCGCGAGAGATGATCTCCGACTTGTCGTAGGCAGCGGGAACCTGCAGACCCTCGTCGTTGTAATCTCCGTCTTCAGAGGAAGAAAAAACGGGAGTGCTCACAACGGTGATCGGGCACCTTTCTGGTCATGCATCAGTTTTGCGTCAGCACACAGGAACCTGCGCAGATGCAGCAGCGTGCGTCCACAAGTCTCGCCTTGCTGCGCATCACGTCCTCCTGCTGCTTCCAACTCCCTGGCGGATTTCGCTCATCGTACGGCCGCTGGATCTCGAACGCCTTGTGGCTCCCAACGTTTCGCGGCCGTCAGCTGGCACGTGGAATGAGAGAGCCAGCTGACCAGCTGACCAGCTCACCCGCTCACCAGGCTAGGCTCCTTTGGCTGGCTTGGGCTGGCCTAACCCGCCAGGGGGCCAGGCCTGTCTTTGGGCCAGGCTGGCCTGCTCATGACAGCCAGCTGGCCTAGAGAGCTGACTGTTGAGGCTCCGACGCTGGTCGTGAAGCTGACCATGACGCTGGTCATGACGCTCACCATGACACTGCACTCGCCACCGGGCCAGTGGCTGGCTTTGGCCCGCCCAAAGGACGGCTGCGCCAGGCCAGGCTGAAGCCTGCCGCAGGCCACCTGGTCGGTGAACCTGGCATAGACGTGGACAGACAGCTGTAGCAGCAGCGCTTGGAGTGCGACTGCTAAGGTGTCTGTCCTTTCGCCTCGGTTGGTCAGGGCTGATTTGTCTTCATCCCGCATGCAGAGGGTCGTGACGTGGCACTCCTGTCGTGACGTGGCACTCCTGTCGTGAGGTGGCACTCCTGTCGTGAGGTGGCACTCCTGTCGTGAGGTGGCACTCCT
>SZWC01013008.1:5265-21587 GCA_023375785.1 Penium margaritaceum
CTCCCTCTCCAGGTCATATGGGAAGGGAAAACCAATGCATGCCATTTGCATCGGGAGGAATCTGATTTCGCGCTCCGCATGCTCGGCTAGAATTTTTTGCACAATTCGAATCATTGGGCCAGTGTGGACACTTCGAACGAGTGGTTTCGCATGGTCATTTAATTCTACTTCACTGAAAAGTGCAAAGAGAACGCCATGTACCCTGACCATGCCCGCATTTTGCTGATTCTTGATGCATGGCGTCATCTAGTCTCGAAGTCATTCGAGGCTTGGGTCGCTCAGCACCTTAAGTGGGTTGTGCTCCTCTACATCCCAAGGAGATGTACATCCGAGCTACAACCTGTTGACATGGGTTTTTGGCGCCCATTCAAGGCTGAAGTCTCTCAGGCAAACTCATCATGGGCGGAGATCGCCTTAAGGACAATGACAATGTCAACCACGGCATGCGTCATATCAAGGACATGGGCGTAGGCTGGATGTATCGTGGATGGGGCCATCTTCGTGTGAATAGTAAGATGGTTTTCAGAGCTTGGGAAGCCAGTGGTTTCACTCGATGTTATGACTTGATTTCCAGAGCGCATGTGGTAGGGATTACCTGAGCTTCATGTCAGAACGTGAGATGCAAGGATAAAAGAATGATGACTTTATTGTGTAATCTTTCCCTTTAACAAATCCAATCTATGTAAACATCCAATTTAACCTACCAACCCCCCTTCCCCAAATCTTCTTCACAATTTCTCGTGTCTGCATTCTCACCTTACCGCATTACATGTCCAACGTTCAGTGATTAGAAATTAAGGGTCAATGACACAAAAAAAAATAAAAAATCTCCGAAGTAGAAAAATAATCCAAAAACCGCGATTGAATTGCATGTAACACTCAAATTTGGCCCATGATAACCGAGTTGATGACAATTAATTCAATGCATTTGCGAGAGCCTATTTAAATATAAAATTATAGTTAAATTTGTGAATTAATATATTTTATAAACTTCAAATAAATTTTTTCATGAATAATTAGGGTGAAATTCTCCCAGGTTCTTCTCGTAATTGTTCTGGAGTTCAATCTTTGGGATTGATTTGGTATTTCCTTGGTTACGACCATCGGGATGAAAACACGTTAGCCAGAAAAGGACCGAAAGATACCGCTCGAATCCATGCGATCTCTAAGCATCGAGCAGCCACTTGGAAAGACAACGACCGAACACCACTTCGACAGCGACAGTGGTGAACTCAAGGCGAATGTCGTCCTCCGAAACGGGCCACGGCTGGGTGGGACTCGTCGTTTCGCTCACCCATTTTCTGATGTCATTGTGAGAGGATCTGAGAAGGTTCTCCGTCCCGATAAGGGAATGAAACAATCGCACCTGTCATCGGCCTCCGCCAGTCGTCACCTGTCCAGTATCTATACCGGCAGGGTTTTACATACTTTTTGTTCATTGCTCTTCTTTTTTTCTTCATACATTTGACACCCGCGTGTCACGAGAGCCGCGTACGTTGACAGTCGGCTGGACGCTTGCCAAGTCCAGCGTTAATATGACAGAAAGTTAAAAAAGGGTTTGCAATGCTTCCAAGAAGTTCGGTTCCCAAATGAGGCCAAGAAATTTTGACGTCTGAGATAAGCTGCCCAATACCAGCTTCAGTCGCGTTCGTGTTCGCGAAACTTGGGCGGCGGCTGGATGAGCACGATAGCAAAAATTTACCATCTTCCTGACTTCGTCTTGAGTTTCGTTTTTTGTCATCGAAGCAAAGTAAATCTTCACGCCAACTTGGACATTGTCCTTGGTTTCTTATCGTAGGGGTCGGTCTTATCGTAGGGGTCGGTCTTATCGTAGGGGTCGGTCTTACCGACAACAAACGAGATCTCCTGATCGACGTCCGGTGAGAAAAGCGACCGGAATTGGATTCCGGAACGGAGCCCGGTGAGAGGGATTTTCTGCCTGGACCATCTTCAAAACAAAAAAAAACTAAAACAATTGGATTGTGCCATCGTGTTGAGGAAAAGGATGAATATAAACGTACATCATGTCGATCCAGCCGCAGCTTTGCATTCCCGCCAATGGGAACCTCGCCCGTAATCCCCGGCTTCCAACACAGCGCGCGCGCGTCCATCAATCATTCATTCATTCCGTGGTGAACCAGTCTAGTATTCAAAACTAGACGGCGGAAATTGATAAGGAAGTTTGACACGCACATGCGTGCGACGTGGACAGTCTCGTGCCACGGCAAGACGGTTGACTGCTCTCCTAGACCCATAGCGAACGTTCCAAAATCAACACAGAAATCGCAAGCCAAAAAGACGCAATGAGAAAATCTCTTGCAAACAGATGTGAGTCGAAAACCATCGACCGAAAACAACCTGCCAACCACCAATGCTGCTCATGGGGAAACGCGCGTGCCGCTTTCAATGGTTAATGTGCTAGATGGTTGTGTGGCAAACAACAGATGCTAAAGCAGTTCTCTAAACGCCCTGGAGTTCTTCAGCAGACAGTAAACATCAGAGAAATGGTTCTTTGATCGTTACCATGGCTGAAATAATGGATCATTCTTTGAAAAAAACTTAGCCTTTGTGAAGGCTACACTGGAGGCAAATCTACCTGATGTTCTTTGTTGCCTAGCAAAATGTTGCTATTCAATGGGCTTGGAGCGGTGCTAGAAACTTCTATGCGGTCCATCTATGTTTCATGTTATTATTTCCATAACATGTTTTTTTTCTATAAGAAACGTTATTGAATCAAACCAAACTCCCTTACATGCAAAGATTCTAGTCCTTACTACCACCTAGTAAGTGAACATTTTATGTAATTCTGAGTTCGTTCCCAAAACAAGTAAAGCAACTTTACTCAAAACCGTGTCAAAGGTAGAACTTATATCTACAACTCTTGAAAAACCATTGAGGTTGATGTAAGGGTTAGTTTTCTTTATCCAAGACATTTATCTTCCCTTATTGTCCATGATCATTTAGTTTTGCATGAATTTTTGATAAGCCAAAACGAGGGACTCAATTTCAAGATCTCAGTTTAATAGGCTAAACATTTTGAGAAGGAGGCATACATTATCATGCTAAAGGAGGCTCATAGGGGTACACATGTAGAGCACAAGAGGGATTTTTTATTGAAAGACATTGGTATCACACAAACCTTTTCTACTAGGAATAGCTAACAAATGCTTTAGAACTTCGAATAATTGTGAAAACCCCATTAAACTCAAACAATTTGCATTGCATAGCTATCATTGTAACTTCCATGATTCTAACATTATCATTTCCTACACCATTGAAAAAAACAATTTATGTGGGAATATAAACCACACGTGTTTTCCACACATTTTGCAAGCGAGTCCTCTCTCAAACGTGCATCCATCCAAACCACCAAAGGTGACATGGTCTAAAACAACATAAAGAGTCATTTTGTAGGAAATATGTGGCTGAATAGGTATACTCCACCCTCACGATGCCATCCATGGCACAATCCCTAGAAATGAGATGTGTGCAAATGTCACAAATTTCATGACTCAGCTTATACAAACCCTGACAACAATACTAACAATGCCACATGAGTTTCACCTAGTGGCAAAGGGCTTTGTGAATTTCCCGCCAAAACCAACAATGAGTAAGGAATATGAAGGCTTTGTTTACTTCTTTTTTGAATAACTCATAAAAAATAAAAGAATAAATGTGAGAAATTGTTATAGGAGAATGTCTTAAACTAAACCTAAACGTGTAAGCATGTGGAATGAATTCATGCATTTTGAGTGTTGTAATGTAGCTTGTACACATCACGTTGTTATACTTATTTGTTAACATTTTAGTGAAGTAATGTTTCATCATTTAAGGTGGTTTCATCTCTTAAAATTTGCGGCAGGTGGATGATTGAATCTAGACTGAAACTTGAAAAGGCAAGGTGTGGACAAAAATCTGAAATATCTAGAGGAATTTGTAGATCACATGGAAAGTTACATGGAGAGTTCCTTGAACCAGGTGCAGGGGTGTAGCCAAAAGTGCAGACTTGTGGACCTCCAAGGTTCCCGCCGTGGATGCCTAGAGACTAGTCTAGAAAACCACACTAGGAGTAGACTACTTCTAGGGGCACTAGCTTACACTAAAGAAGGCACAGACCTTTGTGGGAGGTGCGTCCTCATGCACATGCATATAGTGTCATAGGTTAAGGCTTGCAGGTGTAGAATCTAGAGGCATCAAAAGAAATGAGATGGTGATTAAAGGAATGTCAAGGCATAATGGACTGAACAGACTGAGCCGTTCAAGTAGTCGTGAGAGGGCCATCTTCGAGTCTCTAGCCTTGGATGTTGGAAGTAGTTGTATAACCATGTGGTTGGTTACATAACCACCAAGGACAGGTGAAGAGTCACTCGGAAGATGAAGGGTCATTGGCAGATGAAAGGTCACGAGCAATGAAAGAGCCACTAAAGGTTGAAGATGCTTTTCCAACTGAAGGTTCACTAAGAGGTTGTAGGTGGTTGTATTAGAAAGTTGACCAACTAGCCTCTAATTGGAAGCTCAAGGATTATAGCCTCCAAGGTCCTCTAAGAAAACCTCAGATTTTCTAAAGGTAGGGATTGAAACCTTACGTCCCTCCATTGAAGGATGTGAAGTTTCTATCCCTCCAACGTGGATAAAATGCACCACCAGATGCATTTTGGCCAAACCCAACTATCAAAACTGGGTAAATCACATCACCCCCCTCAATTGATGTTAGCCGATGTCCTAGAAGGTCCATGCAGAATATGGAGGAGGGTCTCCGACTTCAAGGCAGATCATGTAGTATTCTTTTGTAGATGATGGTACTTTTGTAATGGTCATTGGATAAACGGCATAGTCGGTGAAGAGAATATGGATGATGCGCGGATGGTGTTATGAAAAGGGCGTAGGGCGATGGGCGTCGAGCAAATTCTTGCTATTCTGTTTTGTGGGACTGGTGTCGCAAAGATTGCGCATTCGCTTGCTCCTCCACCCCCTCCTCCTTTGTCGCTATCCACATACTACAGTCCTCATAGTGATTGCGTGAAACTGCAAGGGGCGCTGTTTCCACGCAAACAATAAGGAAGAGAGAGAGATGCGACCTTGCTGAAGCAAGGCTCAAGCGTTTGGTCCACTGGTTGTCAGCGAGCGAGCAGTCAAGCAAGGTTGTTTATCCCCAATCTCCTACTGGCCAGTAGTTGCGTGGATCCGCCATATGCAGCGCCGTTGTGAGGGGGAGGTTTGCGCAAACAACCTAGCTGACCATGAAAGACAAAGATCATGTCGCTTTGAGGTTTTGGTTCCATAATGATACAAATGAGGATAAGTGGATTGGAGAGCGATTCAACCGTGCAAATCCTATCTCATTCGTTACTCCTAATACCAACTCCAAGGCAAGTAGGCGTTCTCGTCGGGTCTTCTCTTTGAGGTTGCATAAATTGTGATGATGGTTGCTAGCTCCTACCAATGTTACCTTGATTTTCAAACTTGATATGGTTTGTTTTCTTAATTATGATCATCTGGAAATGTTTCCACTCAATAAAATGTGGTGAGCAGTGTCACCGACCTTTGGGAGGAAAGGAGAAGTGATGAACACCTTCACTGGGAGATTTAAAAGCTTGCAAGACCTTGTCAACAAGGGAAAGTGGTGCCGCCGTGAAGCTTTGTTTGCCATATCAACCGACAAAGTGGTGAGTTGTGTTTGAATGCGTTGAATGGTTGCACCATCACTAGCTTCTTTGACTCGTCTTGAGTGATATGCCGTAGTGATTTTTGCTGCATCCAACGATGAATCTTCTCCCCTTCTGACTTTGTTAGCCAGATTTTTATGGATTCTTATAGGAGTACTCGCTATCATTGCGGAGAAAACAACTACGGCTTGAGCTTCATTAGTTGGCACTATGTAGAGTGTTGAAGCCATGTTTAATACTATTATGGAAAAATTTTCTGTTGCTCTTGCATTATCACTTGAATATGTATAAATGTTTGTAGTCGTTTCCACTATTGATGTAAACTAATCTCCCGCCGCTGCGTTGTTTGCTCATAATGTGTAGATTTTTGCAGTTGGGTCTATTATTATTGAGGATGAATGTACTATTGGTGTAGAGAACTTGCTCATTTATAGGGTAGAATCCTATCCACACTGGTAGCCACCCCATACTTATTGGGTTCTGAGAGGAAACTTGACTTTATTTTTCAAGGTCGTTGAGTGTTGCAAAGATTACTGGGTTCATAAAGGGGAACTTTGAGAGAGTGTGTCTATTCTATACAAGCATGAGAAGGTTAAACGTAGGCAAGACAATACATCAGGGATTAACACCTAGGGAAAGCTCTTATTGTAGAGCTGATTAACGTCTAAATAGGGAGCTATAAAAATTGTGCCCTCCAGCTTTACACGTTTGGCTTCCTACTCTAGGTAGTCCGTCCTTGAGGTAGTTTAGGGCATCCATCAATCGAGGAAGGTAGAAGGCCATTAGGGTGATATGGGTTTTCATGTGAGAAAGCGTCTTCAAAGTCTTGGTCTAAGGCATCCTATAGAAAAGGTAAATTTCTTGTGGAAGTGATGGTGTGGATGGAGTTAATGCTCAAGTTGTGCTAGATAATTGCTAGAGTTACTGGTTTGAGTGAGTCAAAACAGCTTTTATGATACCATATGAGAATGTTGAATTGCTGCTCATTGCCTTAAGAAGCCTTCTTATCATGGGTTCATAGCTTCCTCTTTGAGGAATTGTCTTCCTCTAGAGCACAAAGCGCACTTGCAAAGGAAGATTGCACTTGACCTTGGCCGTGGATACCAAGTCCTAAATGCAATCATTGACATAGGGAAGTCTCCGCTTTGTGGTCTCCACGTTTTTAATGTGTTGTGCTTTCATGCTTTAATTTTATGGAGAATCATGCATACATGCAATGATGTGCGGTCTCCGCTTTAGGCCTCGCATGTGGTTGTTGAGTCATGTTGATATTGCCACTCATGTAGGCCGGTCTTGGCTGCCTTGTTAGATGTAGCTTCAGTCTAACTTGTCCATTGCTACTACCGTACAGTGCTTGCTAGTTGGGCATGTTCAATGGAAGGTTCTCGGCCAAGTCGCACCTTCGTATTTTCAAATTTAAATGTGTAAACCTGCTTTTACATGACTGATTTCTGAACGGACTATGCCATATCAAAGCCTTTTCTTAGCGTTTTCGTCACTCACACCAACACTAACATCGCTTTTTGTTATTGAAAATGAGGAAGAACATGGAGTGTCTGGTATGTTTAGGTTTTACATATTGTCTTTGAAACCATTCAAACTCTTACATTCTTAGTAGACATGTTGTTACATTCGAATTCAACAAAACTTTAGCATTAAATATGGTCCTCACCCACATCATCATTAGTTTTCAATTTTTAAACCTGATATAACTCACATCGGCATCACCCTGCTTCACAAAATGGACAACCAAATTTGAAACTACCTTTTGAGCAATTCAGAAACATTGGGTAGATAAGTTTGCTATTGTTTTAAATATTCTTTTATTGAGAATGTTTCCAAACGCAGGCTTGGCCTCCATAACCATTCATGGTATTCTATTACAAAATACAAAGGATAATTTGAAAAACTTGTTATCTATTTGAAAACATATTGTTTGAAATTGTTAATGCATGAATTATTCATTCTCATTTCCACTTATGTCACTTGCTACAAACGAATTTATGTTTCATTTTAGGTTAGGATGAATCTCATCAGGCTTTAAAAACATTAATTAATCAAGATGGCAAAAATGTGCTTACATTCAACCAAGATTTGGACTTGTGATTGCAATAGAACGTTTTGGAATTCTTGAGAATTTGATGTTTGAGTAATACTATAGATAAAGATTCTTGAGGAATTTTAGGATGTTTTTATAAAAATCATGATTCCTTGGATTGGGTTGAAACCCTTCACTATTGACATATGAGCCTGAGATGATTGGAATGATTCAAGTAGTGGAGGCGAAAAATAACTCATTTGATTTTTCATGAATACTAAACAGATTTGAGATTTCATAAATTCGAATCACTATTGGTGTATGTTAAAAGATTTGAAGACAAAAACATCAATTCCATAGTGGTTGAGGAATTTGTTTCACAATTGATGTGGAAAAACAAGCTTTTTGAACGAATCTTATCCTTTGAAAGGAACATTGCCTATTCCATAAGAGTTATGCTCACAAGGTAGTACGTGAAGTGTCTTATTGAATTATACCCAAGATGACTATTGTAAATCAATGACGTCATCTATTTACCAAAAGTCATTATTTACCTTTAAATTGTTTGCTTTTCTTTACAAAAATTGAATTGATAACTATTTAGCCTCAACTGGGAATTCCGTATGTTGATAGTTTGAATTATGTTTTCTTGAAAATCATATGAAAATGTTCATTTGAAAGAAACAACATGCAAATACAACTTATGAATGTGATCTTATGGAGACCCCTTGCTTGTTTTGATACAAATTTACATTCATTTTTAGTGTACTAATTACTCCTTATCTTCATGTTTTTGAAACTTTCACAATTTGAAATTGTGTCAATGTCCTTATCATCCCCCCTATGTTTAGATCACTTCTTGGGCCTTAGCAAGTATACCATGTCTTTCATAGTTTGGGTACTGTTGTTTTAACTTGAGTGATGCAGATGCATGTATTCAAGTGGAGCAGATATAGTTCCTTGATGCGACGACTTATTGAAAGCTATCCTTGAGTGCTCATTGTGCAGTGCACTACAAGAGTTCAATTGTATGAGGAGATACTAAAGTAGGGCCTTATGTGTTTTGTTGATGTCCTGGAGTTTTCAGCATGTAGATGCTAATGGAGGTTGTTTCGTTGCAACCGTTGCTACAGGCAAGACAAGTGTTGCATTTTCACTTGGCTGTGTTTGCGCCAGGTTTATTTTGCTATATGACATAGATTTTCATCACCTACACATCTTTTGCATGCACCGTGATGTTTGCGACCCATCCATTGAGCAAGTAGGATCTCAGCTTTGATGTTGGGGAAACTACCTATCATCAAAAGGCATCTTTTCAGAAAGGAGCAGCATGATGACATGTTTCGTAAACACTTTAATAAGAGGGAAAACAATGTTTGAGCAGTTTTTGAAAGGAGTCCTTACGAGGAAATGCAACCATTCATCGCATTGTATTACAAGCTGGCAATATTGTAGGGCCATCCTCAAATCTTCCGGAGAGCCTGTCAGCTTTGTTCCACATAATCTAGAGGATACGTCTTTGGGTGAGGCTGGTTGTAGTTGAAATCGATGGTTGAATGCATTCAACCATGGATTCCAACTAAACTGGACATTGCAACGTGACTTCCCTCAACCTGTTGGTTGAGTGCAGTGACTACGTAGTTTATGCGTACGATTGTTGAGTTGTTTTACTTGTAATTGAGGTACTAAGCAATGTTCGATGCTTCTTTTGTTTTTGGTAATATGCATGTTTGCTTTTAGGGCAAGTGATGATGACAAAAGACGTTGCTCTACGTATTGTTAGGTTTTGTTTAGTTTGCTAGTTTTGACTTTCTCCTCCCTAGACAAAGCCACACTTCATCTGGACATCCTGATTGGAACCAAGTCGTAAGCCTCTTTAGCAACGGCTAAACCAAATTCATGACACACCACACCCTCGCTCCCTTCGGTCCACCCCCCCTCCTTCAAATCACGAGTAACCTACCTTCTTTACCCCACATCACCCTCTCCCTTCCTCGTCCCAGGAAAGAATTTTACTACCCCAAGCCTCCATAACGCGCCCGGTGCCACCAATCCTCTCCCAAGGTCTACTCTCAATTCGCGTCCTCCTTTTTTTCTCAACGCCCAAACCCCCTCGGGTGACCGAAAGCCCCATCTAGCTCTACATTGCACTCCCTTGCCTCCACCCTCATGAATACAACTTCTTTTTTCTCTTCTCTCCATGCCCTCCTCCCTTGATCACAAGGGGCCCATTGTGCTTCAAGGGGTGAAGGGTCTCCTACTTTCCTCTCTCTTCATACCCTACCTCTCTCCCTCTTCTCTTTGTAAGTTACGCTACTGCTTTTGAGTGCGATACCTTGCCCACTATCACTTGCAGGGCCCTATGCTAGGGGCAGTTTGCGAACCTTGAGAGGTTGGCGGTGGAGGTTTTGTTAGTGGGTTAGAGTCCCACACTACCTGCAATGGTGCCTACACCTGCTCTCTTAAGAGTACGACGGGCTCTTGCCTAAGTGGTCGCCGAAACATACTTTTGGGTGGCGTGTGCTAGGTGTGGTCGGGGATTTTTCCCTCCGTGGGGTAGGCCCCCCAAAAAAAATGTCTGAAACGAAACGAGGGCTTTCCGACTGGCAAGGGCTTTCGACGTTTCTACTTGCACTCGGCTGCACCTCGGCTCTGCGCCACGTCACGCGTCGCCACTGCTGTCGCGTCCTATGACGCGCCGCGGTGAACCTCTTGTCGGAGTTCCGATGACGACGAGAAGTGCTGAGAGGCTAAGAGATGGGAGAAGAAAAGGAAGCAGGTTTTTAGGATTTGAACTTTGAAAGTCTGTTTTCTTTTTTTTGTTGTTGTTGCGCGTTGCACAAGATGCCGGATGGAAGGCCTCAAGAAGGTCCTCGGGGCTCACTTCCCCAAGAGCCATCAAGGATCTTGACAGGTCTGAAAGGGCTCCAGCGAAGCGCAAGCCTTTCATGACAAGTTTTCTGCTGAGAACCCATGCACGCGCGGAGTCGTAAATCGCCTTGGATCCGAAAATTCTCACAAATTAAGTTCATTTCGAATCTGTGAGACGTTATCGCTGGTCCACTGCAAGCTGAATTGTCCTTGTGAGCTCAGCCAGCCCGCGCCAGCAAGAAGGTCGCCAAGGAACTCAAATTCACGACTACCCCACATCGTGTGTAGTACGTGCATTCCTCATTCTCCATCTCGGGAGTGTCTATGCATAACATTGGTCTGACTTTGTAGCAATCCTACATATTGGAAGTCCCGCGCTTCAAAAGTAGCTCACTAGGACCTCAGAAGCTGCCTACGCGCCCCTTCTCCGCCACTCTTCTATACCCACACAACGCTCTCACTTTCCGTCGCCATTGGTCGCCATGGACGTAAGCAGCAGCACCACCAGCAGCGTCGGCATCAGCACTAGCTCCAGCACCAGCAGCAACGGCAGCACCGAGACCACGCACCCAGTGCGCGTGGTAATATCGGGGGCGGGTCCGGCGGGGCTCGTGCTGGCGCACTACCTTATGACGTTTGGAAACGGACGGTTCAGAGTGAGCGTGTTCGACAAAGGTGAAGACCCCACCGCCGTTGTCAAGCGCGGGCAGAACCACCGCAGGTTGGTTGACAGGCGAGGATGAGATCTTGGCATAGCATAGTAGCTGCGAAGCCCAACGCAGAAACTTTATGTCGGCGCGGAGTAGCTTGAATTTCCGAGCTTTCAAGCCTTGAAAGCTCGGTCCGCAGGCACCGCCTGCCAGCCAGGCAGAGGCGGTCCCCGGGCGACTACGCCTTCTCACACGGTGCGTCTGTGACTTGGGAGAGCAGTTTGTGGCTCCCATCCCTCCTCGTCATGAAGGCCTCACGACAGGCCTTCATGATTATCATGCCGTCATGATAATCATGACTCACTAGTCATGATTTCCTGCCGGGGACAAGCCGTGCAGACATGATTGCTCTCAGCGTACGCCGCTCAGTTCGCATTGCTAGTACGAGCGGCACACACCTGGCCTCCTTCGACGCCTGCTCGAGCCGCACCCGCACTTCGGTATTCGGCAGCAGCGAGCAGCCTGGCGGAATTGTCTTGTTGATTTGGTTTCCATGGACCTGCCATGCCATCCACCTCGTCCTCCCTGCCGAATTTCTGTGGTGGTGTCTTGTTGGGCGACTTGGCCGTGAGCCCCTCTCCCGAGGGGCTCACGGCCAAGTCGCCCAACAAGACACCACCGAGGCGGAGCGGCCGTGGGCCACGTGCCGCGGCCCATCTGTGGTGCCAACTGGGTCGCTGTCAGATCGGTCGCAGCGACTCGCTCAGACGCTGAGTCAGACGCTTGCAGCTTCGGCCAGCACACTGGGCTCTCCTTGTCAGTGTGTCCCTTTCTGACCGGATAGGAACGCAAGAAGAAGCTCTGATTGGTTGGTTTCTTGGCAGCTGGGCATGCGCTCGCGGTGATCGGCTGACCGAGGGACGTGGCTGTGTAGAACCGATCTGAATGGTACACAACTGGATTTTTTTTTTTCAAGCTCAGTCTGGTGAATTCCTTGTTTTCCAAACTTCAGCACACGGGCGGGGTGAAGGCGTTACAGCCACCTGCCCGCTTCAGCAGATGGTCGGAAGGACCGACAGATGCGGCTAGTTTCAGATTCCCGAGGCGTTTTGACTCATGGTTTCTCTTGGGTAGCACGCGATGCATGCATGCGTCGCGTCCGCACGCGACCGATGTGCGCACGCGTCTCATTGGTGATTCCGGACCACTGGTTCTTGGAACACGAGATGCCCTGGTCCCGTGGATCGGCGATGACAGGGAGGGCGAGAGCAGGTGGCTACTGCTCAGTGGCGGGCCTCCACTGGGCAGGAGATGCGCTGTGCCGCAGCTTGCGTCAGGATAGTGAGCGGCGTGCACTGTCAGAAATGGCAATTACACGGAAGCCTGTGTCTGAAAGGGCATCGGTTTCAAGGTCTTGGTCTTGCTGCGTCAGGCTGTGGCGGTGGAAGGTTCCATGCCGCTGGCCTGACACCATTGTTTCCCCATGTAGCTTTCTCGGCTGGGCAGTAGCAACGAAGCCCCCCCTGGATCCTGAAGAATGGAGGGGGTCACTCTGGATAAGGGCCTGCATGCCTGTGCTTGGGTGGAAGATGCGCGGGATGGTCCTCTGACCTTGAGCAGGCCTTGGTTCTTATGGCAGGGCTGCTTTTTGCTGCCCTGATTTTCACCAATGGATTTGCATGCGGAACAACCCCCCCCCCTTCCCCCCCCCCAACCCTCTCCCCTCCTTCACCCAGTGCAGCCTTCCCCACGCCATACCTTGCACGCTGTGCGGTGCAGGTTCTCCATGGGGCTGACGCCTAACTCGAGAAAGTGTCTGGACGCCATTCCTGGGTTGCTGGAAAAGGTGAGCCCCAGCTGCCTCTCTGTGTGTGCTGGATAGTAGGGACGGTAGGAAACAGGAGAGGGAGAGGAAGGAAGACGAAGCAGAGCAAGAAAGGAAAGGGAGAGAGGCAGGGAAGCAAGGATAGCAGGGGAAGGAAGGGAAGGAAGGTTAATAAGGGAAGGAGAGGACGACACGGTCTTCCTCTCCTTCCACAGAGAGAAAGTGTCTGTCGGCACGAACTGGGTGGCACCAGCGGTCATCTCATTGGGCTGCATGCCCCCCCTTTTTTTTTCCCCCTCTTTTGTTTGTTTTTCCCATCGTCACACATCTCCCTTGGATTTGTTTTCACTGCTGCTTGCTTGTTTATGAGCTCGCTCTCTCTGTGCACATCTCTGTGTCATGCACATCTCTGTGTCGTGCACATCTCTGTGTCATGCACATCTCTGTGTCATGCACATCTCTGTGTCATGCACATCTCTGTGTCATGCACATCTCTGTGTCATGCACATCTCTGTGTCGTGCACATCTCTGTGTCATGCACATCTCTGTGTCATGCACATCTCTGTGTCATGCACATCTCTGTGTCGTGCACATCTCTGTGTCGTGCACATCTCTGTGTCGTGCACATCTCTGTGTCATGCACATCTCTGTGTCGTGCACATCTCTGTGTCGTGCACATCTCTGTGTCGTGCACATCTCTGTGTCGTGCACATCTCTGTGTCATGCACATCTCTGTGTCATGCACATCTCTGTGTCGTGCACATCTCTGTGTCGTGCACATCTCTGTGTCATGCACATCTCTGTGTCGTGCACATCTCTGTGTCGTGCACATCTCTGTGTCGTGCACATCTCTGTGTCATGCACATCTCTGTGTTGTGCACATCTCTGTGTCATGCACATCTCTGTGTCATGCACATCTCTGTGTCGTGCACATCTCTGTGTCGTGCACATCTCTGTGTCGTGCACATCTCTGTGTCGTGCACATCTCTCTGATGTGCAAATGCCGCGAGCGTGGTGGCTGTCTGCGTGGCACTGGCAGGTGAGGGAGGTGGCGCAGCCAGCGGACCACGCGGTCATGGTGATGGGGTTCAACAAGCATCCCAAGCCCAACAAGTTGGGCCCCAATGTGAGAGAGCCATGCACCGCGCTGTGATGCTCCGATCTTTGCACTTGCTCAACTCTCCCTTGACCTGTTTCTCCCTGTGCGTCGACTTGAGCCAGTCTCCGCTGCTAGTGGAAGCGGAGACTCCGGCAAGCATGGGCATGCATGGCAAAGCATGGGCACGCATGGGCATGCATGGCAAAGCATGGGCACGCATGGGCAAGCATGGCAAAGCATGGGCACGCATAGACTCTTGACGGCGCGGTTCATGCACGCCTTGACAAGTGGCAGAGCATTTACTGCCTGTGCTTTGCTCTGCTCTGTGCACTTCAGGGCATTTGACTCCCCATGGGTAAGGAGTCCTCGGGGAAGTGGGAGAGAGAGGTCAAGGCCACATGCGCTTCCGTGGCCGATCCTCCGGTCTTTTCTCTCCTTCAAGACTCCATCCTTCCGACCCCTCCCGTATGAGTCCCCTTCCTGTCATTCTCATGTCTTACTCCGATGCCTGCAATGTTGTGTTGTTCATGTGAACAGGATCCACAATCGTGGCTGGTGGACCGGTGGTCGCTGTGTGCGGCGCTGTACGGCGCTCTCATGGAGAAGCACGGCACGTCCGACCTACTAGATGTGAACTTCAACGCGGCGTGCACTGGAGTGCAGCTGGACGCAAAGAGGGCCAGCTTCCGAGTGAAGAAGAGGAGTGTGGGGGAGAGGGGGGATGTGGGGGCAGACGCGGATGTGCAGGAGGAGGATGTGGTGTTGCAGTATGATCTGCTGGTGAGTGAGTGTGGTGGGGAGAGGGGTTGTGGAATCGGGTCATTTATGAGGTCGAGCTTGGGGTTCTGCTTTTGACGAGGCAAGGCAACATGGGAAGACGGGTGAGTGAGTTGGGGCTTGCATCGATCATCCTTCGGTCCGCAGTGAATTGTGTTGGGATGACTGCCTTGCTGGAAGCTATATGGGAAAGGCAGGTAGTGCATGTCAGGGGCTGAATTTCCAACAGTGCACGCAGATGCGGATGCATGCATATCCACTTCAAGTGTGTGGGTGACCGGTCAGCAGGATGGAGGAGCACGCAGGAGTTAACACAGAGCGGTCATACGACCGGAGGCAGGCAGCCGCCTTGGCAGTCATCCCCCTTTGCGCACTCTTCCTTGCCCACGCAAGGAAGAGTGGACGAGTGTCCAAATGGACGCTCGCCCGTTTGGTCATTCAATGTGCCGCAGAGTTTTTGGGAGGGTTGTGCATTCGTCGTCACCCAAGGACCACAGATCTTCTCTACACAATTTGATGTCATCCCACTTTCTCTGCATGAGTGCAGGTGGGCGCGGACGGGCTGCGGTCGGCGGTGCGGATGGCGTTTCAGCAGCAGATGCGAAACTTTGAGTACGAACAGAGAGACATATTCCAGGCGTGGCAGGTCACCCACTTCCCTAGCCCTGAGGGTTACCCTCTCTCCACCATCCACTTCATCCCCAAGGTGAGGAAGAAAGAAGAATCATCACCTTCCTCGTGGTTAGGAACCAACCACATATGAATTGGAATTTGTTTCTCTGCCTCTGTTGCTTCAGTGGGGTGTCACCTGGGCCTGTCAAGCATGTGCCGACCTTGCATGCAACCAACACCTCATCCTCATCCTCCTCCTCCTCCTCCTCCTCCTCCTCCTCCTCCCCGCTCCCGCCCCCCCCCTATTCCCAATCCTCCCCCTCCTCCCTCCCTTCTGCACATAGTCCTCGACCTCTCGTGCATACTCACCGGCAAACCCATGCAGGTGCCATACATGGAGGCAAGCCAGGCCATGGCCATGCCTGCTCCTGACGGCACAGTGTGTTTCATCCTCGGATGGTCGTACGGCTACCCACCAAACGACTGGTTTGCCTGCAAGACGCCCGGGGAAGCGAAGGCTTATTTGGACAAGCGGCTGCCACACCTACAGATTCCGGAGGAGGCTGCGTGGGACCTCAGAAACCAACCGCTCGCCACCAGCATGGCGGTACGTACCGCCATTGTGCAAGAGTAGGCTTTCATGGGCATGGTGTCATGGATGGATGTCGTGCGCCGTGTGCTTGCTGAGAGAGTGGCGGCCATCCTGCGTTTCCGTGGGACTGGTGGCTCCACCTCCAAATAGTTCTGTTTTCGTAAAACTGTATGTGGGAAACTTTTGGGGGGG
>SZWC01013008.1:22391-32620 GCA_023375785.1 Penium margaritaceum
TGCGGTTGAACTACATCACTAGCAACAGTTAGTGAATTGTTCCTGCTGGATTCGATGGATTCACGAATCCAAGAGGATTCGTGAATCTGGGTCTCGGATCCGCGAATCCGGATCCAGGCTTGGATTCGGACTCACGAATCTGAATCCAGCCAAAGATTCGCGAACCGGATTCGATGTGCAGCCTTACCTCCCCTCGCCACCCCCATCATTGTTTCTGCAAAGACCAGAGCGTCCCTCTTCACTCCTTTCTCCTGCTTGACCCCTTATTCTTCTCTCTAGCATTGCCTGTCTCTGCGCACGAAAGCAGGCCAGGGCTGCAACTCGTCCATCATCGACGCCAACGTGTTGGGGCGGCTTCTGATTGGCGAGCACGTGGGCGAGGACTCGCGCATCCCTGGCGGCGGCATCGACGCTGCCGGCAAGCCGGGTGCCGCAGTCTCGCCCCTCCTCCTCCTTCCCACCAGTCTGAGCGAGGACACGATTGTGAAGCGCATCCCTTCGCTGACGTCCCGATTCAGCGTGCTGCAGGTGAGGTGGCGGGGTGCTGCAGGTGAGGTGGTGGGGTGCTGCAGGTGAGGTGGGGGGTGCTGCAGGTGAGGTGGTGGGGTGCTGCAGGTGAGGTGGTGGGGTGCTGCAGGTGAGGTGGTGGGGTGGGTGCCGTGTGTGCCGAGTGACCGCCCCCTGAGCGTCTCGATGCAACATGGGGATGGGATCGCAGGATCTTGGGGTTTCCAGCAGGACTGGCAACACCTCAGGCTCTTCTCGGCGTGGAGTCCACGCCACCACCCGGCGTATGTGCGATGCTGGTTTTTGGAGAGGCAGGGGATTGAGCATGAGTGACGGACAGCTAGAGCAAACTGTGAGTGGTGATGAGGTATGATAAGTCTCTGGCATGCTGTGCGCGTGCGGAAGCACTGTAGTTGGGAGGAGTCGGGTGAGTGGGTGTTGCCTGTGCCTTTCTTCTCTGCAACTCTGGCTGAGCTGACGCTTGGGTGCAATGGGATGGTGTGCAATCCACTGCAGGTGAAGGAGGGTCATGCGGTGGTGACCATGTCGGAGGCCAATGCTGCCATTGACAAGAACCTGCAGGTGCGCTGCTGTTGCCTCGCCTCGCGACCCCCCCACCTCCCCCTGCCTCTTCCCCCACGCCCTCCCACCTCCCGCTCCCTTTGTACCCCGTATGGCCTGGGATGCCCTGGTGTCCACCGAGGGCGTCTTGGATCTGTCTTGGCGGGGGAAGAAAGTACGAAAAGTGTTTCCATTAAAAATTTCTATGCCTTCTGCTGGCTGACACGGTTCACGCAACCTACATTGGTGCGGGCAGTTGAGCGCTTTTCGTTCTGGGCCCAAAGAAGTGGGGCAAGCACACTTCTCCATGTTTCCCAACACACGCCCCCTGCCCCACCCTCCTTGAAAGACGGTTTTTTTCTTGCTCTCACCCACGATGCCTTCCCCTGTTTTCTGTTCCCTCAGTTTTGGACGGCCATGAGGACGATCATCCGTGCGGTTCTCAGCAAGCTCATGCCGTGGCTCGTCACGCCTCCGCTCTTTGCGCTGGTGGGCAGCACCACCCTGCCCTACAGCACCATCTACAACATGTTCCGCCCTTACATCGACTACGTGAACGAGCTCAACAAGGAGGGCCGGCGCAAGTTCTACGAGTCGCAGCTGTGGGACCTCATTCCAACCATTTCAAAGTAGTCTGCACAGAAGAAGAAGAGGAGGCAGCCTGGTAAGAGGAGCCGGACTTGTCCTTCTGATGTGAACAATTGTGGTCTTGCTGCGCACGAAGGGCTTCCTGATGAGTCGGGATGTACGATGGTGCGTTCCACATTGTGAAGGTGAAGGTGTGTGGCTGCCAGAGAGGACTTAGTTCCAGGAGGTTGCAGCATGTAATGCCTATGTCAGTCTGAAAAGCATGACGATACAAGGAAGTCTCAATCCTTGAACCATGGCCCATGTACAGAAGGGTGGGGTTGTGGTATCTCTCTGTACTTCAAACATTCCGCTTAACTCCCCCCCCGCAAAAGAGCGTTGTAATGACAATGAAAGTTTCCTTTCTCCTCGAAAGACGTATTTTTTCTTCATAACAAATTAGCAAAATAAATTGGTAAGATATTCCTGAGGGAAAATATGTGACATGATCGGAATGGTAGGATGATGTCTGAAGTGAATACTAATCTTGCAACTGACTCCATGTTCGTGGATCTGGTCCATGAGAACATAATGATACGTATGTGGTCATATCCTTCATAATTGCTGTGGAATTCCACTGATATGTAATGGCCTGTCCATCACCCTTCACCACTTCTCTACCGGGAAAAACATTGCGTAGTCCACAACCTACCCCAACATCGGGATGGAATATGCAACAACCTTGTGCATGGGACTGAGAAGTTGCTTGTGGGGGAAATCTACCAAGACAGATTTCTTGGCAACATTCATTCCTTTACTTGCAATATTACAACTTTTCTGGTTGCCCGAATGGTCACCTGTCCATACTAGTGAAATGTCCACTTACCACAGCTGTGGAAAATCCATTTGATTCGTCTTCCTACATGATACTCAACGGTTGCATCTGGTTGAACCTTCGGCTGTGAAGCTGCACATTAAAAAGGCTCTATTTCTTTAAAACATTCTATCTTGGTTTGTGTGTTTTTTGCACCCCAAAGTATTTCATACATATACTTCATGTTCAAGTGCACAAACTGAAGTTGCTCATTGAACAAGCACACCATGTGAGTGAGCAGTTGGGAAACAAGTGGAGCCATGGATGCAACAAGGCTTGCTTTCAAATTGAGTGTTGCACCAAGACAAAAGACAGGAGGGGGAGCGAGAATTTAAGTAACCAGTGAGCACGCACTCACCCGGAGCAGCTCACTCGGACGAGCACAATCGCTACCCGGGGGTCGAGCCCGACCATTCTATATTCAACAGAGGGCAACTGTTCACCAATGCATGGCCCACTGCCGGCATGGTGGCCCCCAAAAGATTAGCACCCGGATAATATGCAACTCCCCCAAAACGCCCAGAAGCAAATGTGCATGATGCAGGGAACGACAGTGAGAATGTGCAAACCCTAGCACCTATCGCATGAATGAGATAAAGTCAATCAATGGCCATGTATGTGCCAGAGGGAACTCCTGGACGGATCAGCTACTTCATGACGCCAGAGTCTGCGGTCATGATGTGCTCACATGATGTTCCCCCAGGTGAGGCCATGTCATGTAATCTGTACATGTGGGTGTCACGGTGAGTGAGACAAGAGGGCATCGAGATGTGATTGGCCAACGAAATTCAACACAAATGCCTTAGCATTACAAATGAAGAAGAGGTGAAGTCATCAATACGCAATAGAGAATCAAGCAAAGATTGATTCATCAACATGTAAGACGAGTCATTCTTCAACATCTGTTCAATTCAAGAACTCCAACGCACATTCATGAGCAATGGCTTGAGCCAACCACGTCACCAATGGACTTGTTCTATGGGCTTGCTACATAAGAATCTGCGTGCCAAGGCGGTGGACCAACCGTGTAGCCTCCAAGAAGTTGTAAAATTCCTTCTTTGGAAGCTGTCTTAGCAACCAAGATGTGCATGGGGCCAAGATTGAAGTCTTGACAATCAACTTGGCCAAATGAACAGAATGGCCAAGTTCACCAGTCACCCACATAGTGTATCCACACAAGACAGAGCATAAGTGGGTCACCCTACAACGGATAGAGAGATCATACCTTCTCAAGCAGAAGAGCATTCATGAACCGTTCTTCGACAGTAAACAAGGGCCATAAACATTAAACAAATCTCTTCCTGACAACCTTGCGTCAGCTGGTATGATCAGTCTTCGTCACCTGCATTGACCATACCAACACTTTTCTTGCGTGCCTGGTGGAGATCTTTGTCCAGTGCCTTTGTAACAACATTGACCCGGTTCAGCTTGGTAGCAAAATACTCAAGCTCCACTGTCATCTTGGAAGCCAAGTCACGAGTGTACTAGTAGTGGACTCCAATGTGCTCGGTGGGCCTGGAGAGGGCTTGGTTCTTGGACATGATGGATATCTCTTAGACGATTTTCAAAACGTCTAAGAAATATCCATCCTGTAGCGGACTTCAATGTGCTCGGTGGGCCTGGAGAGGGCTTGATTCTTAGACATGTCAATGGTGCTCATGTTGTGAATCTTGATGACTGTTGCCGTTGCCTGTTATGTCTTCGTCTAAGATAACAAGCTACATAATCACCAAACACTTTCCAGCATGAAACATATTCAAGCACGAAGCTCGACATCTCCAATCTAAAGTTGTTTTGTTAGTGGGTGTTTGGAAAGCTAGATGCGAGACTGCGAAAGTGCATCTTCATCACTTGCGATACCGCTCACAGAGCTCATGGACTGTGGAATCGAGGAGTCATTAGGCATTTCACAGAAAAGACACGGATTTTCATGCAAGGTTTGTTGGTTAGGGAGAGCTTTAGGAAGTTGAGAACACTCCTGATAGAGAGAGTGGCTCACTCTCTTGAGGAGGGAGATGAAGCACCAGCATATACGCAAGTGCTTGGCATGGGTGTTGCATTAGGGAGAGGACATGATAAAGATGAAACGGAGGAATGAAACTCTGAGTTTGACGCAGGTGATCCTCTTGACCATGAGGAGGATGTCTCTCCCATCATTGACAATGAATCAAACATACAACCTCACAGCAGCGGCAGCAACCAGGAGGTCCAATGAGTAGTTTGCGCCTCAAAGCACCTCAACAACATTCCAACATGGCTAGGGGTGAATGAACAAGCTTTAACCATTCATTCCTGATTCAAGAGGAGACACATGTTGTTACAAATGCACTCAGTTGGCCTGAAAAAGCTAAGTGGAAAAAAGAAGTACGCAAAAACCTCGAAATGGGAAGACGATTGAGAATAATGGGACATGGGAGCTGGTGGAGACACTTTTTGGAGCCCACATGGTGGGGTTCAAGTGGGTGTTGAAAGAAAGAAGGGCACGTGATGGCAAGATGGACAAGTACAAGGCTCAGGTTGTGGCAAAGGGGTTCTCTTAATGTCCCGGTGCTGAGTACGATGAGGTCTTTGCACTTGTGCTGAGCTTTGTTTCCATTAGCTCAATGCACCCATATCTGCTACCAAGAACATGGAAGTCCACTAAATGGACATCAAGACAACCTCTCTTTACGATAAACTTACCTCCTACTCTAATGGAGGTACCAGAGGCGGTTCATGCCCCCCAAAGGAGAGGTGTGGAGATTGGTGACAGGGCTCTTTAGGCTAAAACAAGCCCCAAGAATTCAGTATCAGACGATGGATTCGCTCATGGCTAAGAATAATTCATGCAATGCAATAATGACCCTATCACATACGTGCATGAGATAAAAAAGGGAACCATGTTGGTCGCCTTGCACTTTGATGAATTCATTCCGTGCTCTTTCTTAGAGGGGCTACTAAATGATCTCAAGAGGCAGCTCAGCAAAAAATTCAAGATGAAGGACACACGTCCTCTCAACTATTGCCTCAGAATCACCATAAAACGTAACGAATAAGCAGGTGCAATCAGCTCGAAACAGACGAAGTACGTTGACTCCATCCTCAAGCGTTATGACGTGGCTGAGTGCAAGCTTGCTAGCACATCCATGAGCTCAGAATGCAAGCTCTCCACCATAATGTCCCCATACAATAAAGGAGGGTGTACCAACATGCTAGCATTCTACATTAGTCTTCCGTGGAGAGTCTCGTGTATGCTATGGTTACCACCCGACCAGATGTATCACATGTTGTTGGGCAAGTGAGCCTGTTTGTTACTGACCTTGGTCGGCTGCACTGGCAGGTTGTGATTTGCATCATGCACCACATGAAGGGGACGTGCCACATCGGGCTCTGCTTTGTACGCTACGCTAGATCCGAGTGACTTCATCCCCTGTGCCACAACGGCACTATTTAGGGAGGCATGATGGACGATACATGATACAAATTTGGACACATCCACTGAGTTGCCATATAAACGCAAAGTGTGACACTCATCCGCCATGTACATGTTAAAAACTCAACCATGTGCCATGCATGTGCTAAAAACGTAGCTATCTATTTCCCCTTGTTTCCATGCCCGATAGTGACATGCGTAAAATTTCGAGCATAGAATTGGGGTTTATCTGGCATATGGTCCATTGATGGTAGGCAAGAGAAGTCGCCAATCAATGGCCTTGCCAAGTGCCGATGTGTAGTACCACGACCAGTGGTTAGCAAGACATACAAGTAGTAAATTTTGCCACTAATCATCCATGGGCTGGTGTCCCTCGATCGCGAGGGGGTTTGATATCCAGCAGGATATCAAGCCCTTTGTAATCATGGGAAAAAGAAAATCAAACTCTTGGAAGCTAACCCAAATGTAAGCCAATATTTTGGAGGTTTTGGAGTTTTTCTTAGCTAGCAAATGCCAAACCTTGCGGCAGTGGGACCCAACAAAATCCCTTTCAACACATGACGAGTATTGTACCCCTTGCAAACCTGAAGGCAATGCATATGCTATGAGGTTACAACGCACGCATAATGCTCATAAACAATCTACTTGTTATGTTTGCTCATGATCCTTGTCCCAATGTTTTTGGCTCTCTCATGTTGTGTTGTGCCATCAATTTTGTACCCCGTATGTGGGGTACGACATCTCCAGGTCATGATGGAGCATTAGGTTTTCTTCTATGCACACATACTCACCTCTCAACCCGCCCTACCGTCTCCATGCCACTGCCTGGCATAGGAGTTGACTACGATGCACCAAAGTGTGGAGCTTCGTCTTGTGTGAATCAAGACCAAACCACTGCATGCACTGTGATTGTCTTATGCATCCGCATTGCAAATTCCATTGAGGACCTTATCAAATTTACATGTAATATTCGCTTGTGTAAATGAATGCATGGCATGGAAATTTGTGTGTTCTTTGTCACAGAAAACACAGATATTTTGATTTGTTTCTGGGGATATTGGTTCTTCCATCATCCCTTGGAGTTGTCTTACCGCAGTTTCCAGCACTATGATTAATCGGGCATGATGCAATTTATGGTCCATGTCATGATGTAGCCCAGTGAGCAACACCAAACTTAGCAAGCTTACTGCCGACAACAAAATCTCACAAACCATCGCTAAAGCGACCCATCTCCCTCTGTCAATTCCATTCTTTATTCATATTCCACAAAGAACATGGCCAACCTCTGCATTTGTGCATGCTCGTGGTGCGTTCCCTCTCCCTTTCATCTCTCCCTCAAGTTTCCGACAGCTATAACCACCACAATCTTCATGACTCCGAACAAACATAGTGTGAGGATTGCTTCCGCTTGCACCATATCTCACCAAGGGCAAGCCCAAAGTCGACCCAAACTATTGCTTCATAAATAAAGGTAGGTTGCCACGTGCTACCAGAAGTGCATGTGCATGTGGGTGCATGCTGCGGCATGGCTCCAGCCTGCCGGGCTTTGCGTGTAGCACATGTGCGCAAATGCATCTTCAAGTAGGCGCATGCTGGTATATGCGGATGCGCAGGGATGTGAGTTGATGCATAGGCGTATCAGAAGCAACATGTGTCAAGTGGGCACCTGTTGGGAATATCATACATGGGCAGGCACTTCAGTGGAGGCGCACACCGAATCGAACATGCTCGGGAGTAATAGAGCACATAAGCTCGCGCAAGCTTGTGGATGTACATGCTGCCTAGTGAATATCAGGAAGGCATGCGATGGGGCTTATGTTGGCGCTTTAGAAGCATGCATGTGGGCGGGCGCATGGGCCGAGCATGCAGGCACACAAGCTTGATGGGTGATGGCTGGCACCCACACGAGGCACAAGTGGGCAGGAGTGCGAGCATGGTGCATGATGGCTGGCGGGCAGGTGGACGGGCATACGGGAGGGATACCAGGCAGGCAAATGTGCGTCCCTGCAGGCGGGAGCGTAGGCTCCTGCCTACACTCAGGAGGGCAGGCAGGCAGGTTGGCGGCAGGGGGTACCGGCTAGCCAGAGGCTCAGCCGACTACGAGTAGTTAGGAGTCTGGGTGGGCCAGCGAGGGTGAGCTCAAAGCAAGGGGGGTCCCGGAGGGCATGCCCACCCCAGCCCGAACTCCCATGCTCTCATCCGCATGCACGCCTGGACGCGTGAACCCTTGTACCTGCCTACCCATGGGCGTGTTTGTGTATTTTTCTCAGCATATGTGCTCTTGCAAACCTGTGGCTGGCCGGCATCTCCTCCCCGGCTTCCTTACCAGCCTGTCTAACCATCCCCGCCAGCCACCCGCTGCCACCTTGGCCGCAGCTACACTTCTGCCACCCATCTGCCCTTCCGCTCCTCCCAACCACCTGCAGGGCTACCAGCCCGGCCTTCTTGCGGCCCAGCCACCACGGATGAGCAGGCAAGCAGGCGGGCAACGGGGCTGGCTGCTGGGCAGGCTGATGTGTAGGCACGGGGCGGGTGGCTGGGAAGGCCGCCAGACAAGTAGCCCGGGGGGTGGGGGGGGAGGAAGGACGAGCATGCACTCAGCTGGGAGGGAACTGGGGCAGGGCGGTGGGCCATAGCACAGCATCGCTTGGCAGGAACCAAGCGGGCTCCTGGGCCGGGCGGCAGGCTGGGCAGGCAAAGGACAGGGTGAGCAGGCAGGCCGTGCAGGCAGGCAAGCAGGTGGACAGGCGGATGGGCAGGGCGTGAAGGAGCAGGCAGGCAGAGGGAGGGAGGGTGATGGGCTGGAAGGGAGCGCAACAGCACAAAGGGGGAAAGGGGCGGGCGGGCGGAACAGCAGGGGAGGGAGGGATGGGGTTGGGCATTGGGGCAGGTGGATGGGATTGCATGTGGGTGGGTGCACGGGCGGGAGTGGAGGTGCAATGTGTCACGCAAGCGGGGGCTTGGCCGGCGTACAGGCGAGCAGGCGGGCACTGCAGAGAGAGCAAGGGGAGCAAGGAGGCACGTAGGCTGCCCATTGAAGAGGGCTGGTATGCAGGTGAGTGCAGGAGGCGGAAAGGAGCGCAGACTGGTATGCCAAGCAGGTGGACGGATTGCAAGGCGGATGGCCAGGTGGCAGCCCAAGGACAAGCTGAGCAAAAGCTGAGATAGGCGGGCGGCACACATGGGGCTGCGGGCAGGAGTGCAACGGGCCAACGGCTACCAGCGTAGCAGATTTTGGAGCGGAGACTTGTGAGAGGTTTGTTCAAACCAGACCCTCTATATCAACCAAGAAAAAAGGTTTCTTGGTCTGCAGCCTTAGAGGGGCTGCAGGCTTGTGGGCACCAGGCAAGCATAAACCAGGTTGTTGTTTTGAGGGAAGGAGGGCGTCGCTCGGTAGGCGTAGGGTGGGCGGGCGGGCTTAGGGCGGACAGACAGGCAGGCAGGCATAAGGCAGGCGGGCTTAAGGCATTTGGGGGAGGCTAGGTGGACGTAGGACAAATGGGCAAGCAGAGGGCCGGTGAACGGACAGGCGTAGGGCGAATGCCGTAGGGGGTAGGGCTAGCAGTCAAGCGACTGTTCGTCGGGGGGGGCGGGACGGCAGGTGTACAGCAGGCGGAAGGGGTGGAGGGGAGGTGGAGGTTGAGCGTAGGGCGTGAAGTGGGCGGGAAGGTGGGCAGGCAGAAAGTGGGGCAGACGGGTGTGCAGGTGGGAAGCAAAAGGGCAGGCATAGAGCGCAAGGTGTAGGGCGTGCTCCGGGTGAGCGGGTGCGCAGGTGGGTGGGGAGCGTATGTCACACTGGCATACAGTATACCTGTATGCCAGTGTAGGGCAGGTGGACATAAAGCAAGGCAGGTGGGCGGAAAGTAGGGCAGGTGGGCGGAAAGTAAGGCAGGTGGGCGGAAAGTAAGGCAGGTGGGCGGAAAGCAAGGCAGGTGGGCGGAAAGTAAGGCAGGTGGGCGAAAAGCAAGGCAGGTGGGCGGAAAGCAAGGCAGGTGGGCGGAAAGTAAGGCAGGTGGGCGAAAAGCAAGGCAGGTGGGCGGAAAGCAAGGCAGGTGGGCGGAAAGCAAGGCAGGTGGGCGGAAAGCAAGGCAGGTGGGCAGAAAGTAAGGCAGGTGGGCAGAAAGTAAGGCAGGTGGGCGGAAAGTAAGGCATGTGCGCGGAAAGTAAGGCAGGTGGGCGGAAAGTAAGGCAGGTGGGTGGAAAGTAAGGCAAGTGGGCGGATGGGGCAGTGGGTGAGGAGGCAGGCAGGTAGTCAGCAGGAAGGCTGGGCATGGGGCATGCGGCAGGCAGGAGGGCGGTTGGGTGGGT
>SZWC01013008.1:33449-66137 GCA_023375785.1 Penium margaritaceum
GTGCGTGTGTGCGTGCGTGCGTGCGTGCGTGCGTGCGTGCGTGTGTGCATGCGTGCGTGCGTGCGTACGTGCGTGCGTGCGTGCATGCATGTGTGCGTACAGCATGCGTACGTGTGTGCGTACAGCGTGCGTGTGTGCGTGCGTGCGTGCATGCGTGCGTGCGTGCATGCCTGCGTGCGTGCGTACGTGTGTGCGTGCTTGTGTGCGTGCGTGCATGCATGCGTGCGTGCGTGCGTGTATGCGTGTGTGCGTGGGTGCGTGCCTGCGTGCGTGCATGCGTATGTGCATGCGTGCGTACGTGCGTGCGTGCGTGCGTGCGTGCATGCGTGTGTGCGTGCATGCATGTGTATGGGCGTGTGTGCGTGCGTGCGTGCGTGCGTGCGTGTGTGCGTGCGTGCGTGCGTGCGTGTGTGCGTGCTGCTATACATGGGTCGCATGTCATGCAATACTTACGGACATTGACACTCCATCCTGGCCACCAATAGTGGTCCGAGAGTGCTTGTCCGGTCTTTCGAGATTCCACATGACCTGTGACCGGCGATTCATGGAACTGGGAGATAATCTTTGCTCGAAGGTCTCCCGAGTTTGGCACAACAACTTTTTCTCCATGCTAGAAGATTCCTGCGGCCTCCACCAAGCCATACTTGTCCAAGTTTTGAGTCTTGAAACAAAAAATCCACAGAGTATCCCATCCGGATCCTGTTTACAAAACCGTTGTAATGGATAATCTCTCCTGGTGGTTGCCGCAGAGGTGTAGGGGGATCTGGTGATTGTATTATTGCTGTTACAATGGCCATAAAACACCCACTGAACTTGGTGGTTGCTTTAATTCCACAGGCTGTTGGCTTAGTGCATCGGCCACATTGATGTGTCCTGGCCGATATTCCCATGTGAACAAGAATCGGTTCAAGTATTCGCTCCAACGCGCCTGTCGTCTTGATGGATTATGGTCGGTCACGACCATCACACCCCCTTCAGCACCCTCGAGGTAGCAACGCCACATCTTGAAAGTGTGTACTACCACAAGGAGCTCTTGATCCCCTGTCGTGTATCGCGTTTCCGCGGGGATGAGCTTCTGGCTCTCATACGCAATTGGATGACCATTCTGCATGAGGACGGATCCGGCCTACTACCGACGCATCACATTGAACCTCCCACGGTTGTGATGGATCCGGAAGAGCTAGGATGGGCGCTTTGGATAGACGTTGTTTGACTTTGAGAAAGGCTTTCTCGTAATCGGATGTCCATTCCCAGTGCACGTCTTTTCGCGTGAGCCTGGTTAGCGGTGCTACCAGGGTCAAATACCCTCGCATAAACCGTCGAAAGTGTTTTGCAAGGCCGAGGAAAGACCAAATGTGCCCAACATTTTCCGGGCATGGCCAGTCTAAAATTGCCTGGACCTTTCGTGGGTCGACACGGATGCCGTCCTTGCCGACGATGTGTCCAGGACATTCGAGCTCATCTTGTGCAAACTTGCACCTGCTCACTTTTGCATAGAACTTGTGTTCCTGAAGGAATCCAAGGACTTTGCGCAGATGTTCTATGTGCTCTTCCATTGATTTGGAGAAAACTAGGATATCGTCCAGGTAAACCAAGAGAAACTGACCGAGTTGCTTGGCGAATGTTTGGTTCATTTCTCCTTCAAAGGTTGCCGGGGCGTTTGTTAGTCCAAAGCATAACACCCGGAACTGATAGTGTCCCATGTGTGTTTGAAACGCAGTTTTGGGAACATCATCTTTCGTTATGCGGATTTGATGGTACCCTTGGGACAAATCAAAGGACAAAAACACTTTTGCCCTTTGGAGTTGGTAAAGAACGACCTCAATCTGCAGGAAAGAGAATCAAATTTTCACCGTCAGCTTGTTCAATGCTCGGTAATCCACACACATACATAAACCACAGTCTTTTTTTGTTCACAAAAAGGATCGGTGCACCGTACGGCAAGGTACTTCGCTCGATCCATCCTTTTGCGAGGTACTCTTTGATTTGGCCTTCGGCCTTTCACCTTTCTACTAGACTAAGGCGATTCATGAGTATGAAGGGAGGAGTCGCCTCCGGTTGCAGCCGCATCGTGTGGCCCATGTGTTTTTCTGGTGGAAGCCCAGCCGGTGGGTCTTGGAGTACATCCGAGAACACCGCCAATAGAGATTTGATCTCTTGTGGCGTGTCTTCCTTCACGTCGTTCTCCACTTTGTCGAATACGTTTCTTCACCTGTATTGTAGACAAGCTGGCATGGACTTTGAGTCGGGTATCGACAACCTTGTCGATTACGTTTCTTTGCCTACATTGTAGACAAGCTGGCATGGACTTAGAGTCGGGTCGGTGATGGTTCCGTACTCAGAATCAATGTAAAGCGACGCTGTCCTTTTCAAAGGATCAAACGCTTTGATTCAAAGCACATTAGATCTTTGATTTCACGGAGCAAGGGATCGCCTAGCACCACGTCAAACGAGTCAAGAATGGTGAGTTCCTTCAACGTGACACTCAGTATATACCCTTGAATACAAATTTTTGCTTTACAAGTACCGATCACGGATACCGTACGGTTATCACCGACAACAATTGCGCCATTCGATGGCTCGTACTTTAGGCCAACCTGTCTAGTAAAGCCAAGGCTAACAAAAGAGTCGTCTCCTCCAGTGTCAGCAAGTACGTTCATGGGAGCACCAACTAGGTGTCCTTTGAACTCCATCGTCATGTTGTCTCCACTCTTCTGAGTGAACAGGCTCAACGATGGCAAGCCAAGTTTGTAATAAACACGGAATCTGGATGGTAGATGTTGCTGCTTCCATGATTCCCCTACCCTAGTCCACATCTTGTGGGCACGTGTGAATTCTGCTAGCACCTTCTAGTCCTTAAATTTCACTATGTCAAAATCGTCGACTAAAGGCACTGCGGATGTGATTGAACTCATCACTTTGAGGGTGTTTGCTTCAATCACTGTATTTGACAATTCTTGTACAATGGTCGGCGCCGCTACCACTAAGCAGGTTTGGTCATGCATCTCGCCCAGTGATGCAAGATTTACTGGGCAATGTCAATCATCAAGCGCACAATGAGGTTCAATGAGAGGGGAGAAAAAAACAAAGAAATTTGATCTCGTCAAAAACTCAAATTGTTTAACATCCTTGTCTGAAAATGTGAACCCACATTCATGATCATGTTTTACCCCTCAGTGGTCCCCACTAATGTCACTCAGGGGTGGGGAAAATCCGCCCCACGGCCTTGTCCGTTACCACTGCCAGGCCCATTGTCACAACCGCGACACTGTCCACGGTCCTCTCCGCGGCCTCGTGTTGTAGCCTCCCCACGAGGTGACGCTCGTGCGCTACCTACAGCTGGTCATTGTTGTGGCCACGATTATGGTTGGGGGGCTTGTTCTCACCAGTCTTCTTGGCTGAGGGGTTTTCCGGCTACTTGCCCTTGACCCTGCCCCGCTGCCTGGCTATTCTTCTAGCCCCGACAGCCTCCATGCGTGCATCCATGTGCACGCACGTTCGGCCGTGCATCTGATTAATCTTTCGGGTTCGCCGAATACACTTTGCTCATGTAGTCTTGCAACGCCATCTAGCTTGTCGAAGCTTGGCCCGTTGCGGCCGTGGTGGTCTTTTCCTTCAGCTTCTTGCTGGCAAGACCATCACTTAAGTACTCCAGTAGCAAGCACTTTGGGTACATGAAGGTCTGGGTACCATCGCTCTCGGTGAAGCTTTCGGCTTCCTCTACGAGTGCGGTAAACTTGCTCAAGTAGGCCTCAAGCGAGTTACCCAGCTGCCTGAAGTCCTTGATCTTGTGGAAGGCGCGCTGCGCCTCCTCACGCTGGGTACACTTCTTACGCATGATTGCACAGAAGGGTTCCCACGGCATGGGCTGCCACTTGAGGTGAGGCCTCTGCGCACTCCACTCCTTGACCACGTACTTCAAGAGCTTGTCTTCAAGCCGAGTCCTGGTAAGATAGCCCCACTGACTGAGTGGAGCCTTGTGGACGCGTAGGAAGTGCTCCATACGTTCAGCCGGTTGGTCAGCTTCACGCCCTTCCGGAAGATCTCTACACTGTGGAGGAAGGACGTGTTCATGACCGGCCCCGAAGTCGTCGATGTAGGCAAGTCGTCGCTGCCACTGGTAGTGGCATCTCCAGCTGCGGCGTGTTGCGTTTGCTGCTGCATCTGTACATGGGTCATGCTCTACAATGCCTTCTCAAGGTTGTTGCATCGGCGACTTGCCTCATGGGCGGCCAGGTGCTGCATCTGGCAATCACGGTCAAGGTCCGTGATGCTCTGCCCAACGTGGGCCAATAGGTTGGCGAACGCGAACTTAAGCTCTGATGTCATCAGAGCATCAACGATAGCCTCCAGGGCCTCGCGTTGTCCGTACACCTTTACCCACTGTAGGAGGGTACGGCTCGCGTACACACCTCCAAGGAGCCCCACCTTTTGGAGGAGAATGTCATCAGTGACGACGCTCGAGTGGGCGCTGTCCTGCCCCATTGCGGCCACATCATAGGAAGGGGAGTCCGTCCCCACACCTTCGAATGGTGCCGTATCTCCACCGTCGGTGGTGATCTTGAGTCGGCCTGTCGCTTGAGCAGCAAACTCCGCAAGCCTACGGCGGTCATCGCGAATTGCCTTCGTGGCATCGTCGTCCAGCTCTTCTCACGGGAACTTCCCGCGTGGCTACTTTTGGCGCCCTTGCTGCTCTTGGCAGTCTCGATGCCGTCGGTAGCTTCAGGCGATGCGGCGAGTGCCTTGCCTTTTTCAAGCAATCGGCTCGAGTTCGCCCCACGATGATGGCGATGATTGCAATCGTCGTCGCCTTTGACATCATCGGCGTCGTGCTCTTCGTTGGGGTCCCCCTCCGGAAGATCCTCCTCCATTGCGTCGTCCGTCGCATGGGGGTCGTCCACGTGTGCATCGACATTCTTGTCGAGCACTTTTGTAGCCTCTGCACGCTTCTCGGTGTGGCCAAGGTGTGCGTCAGTTGCCTTCGGCGGTACGGTTACCTTTGGTTTGGCAACCATGCTCGCGGCGGCGGCTCCCAAGACTTGGAGTCTGCCGAGGGCGCATGGTGAGGCAGCCACCACCTCGTCCTTGTTGGTCTTTGAAGGTCCAGAACTTGCCAACTCGTTGCCTTTGCAACTAGCACGTGAAAGTTGTTGTGGGGATCACCCCACAACTTCGGGGAAGAATCACCTCCCACAAACTCTTTGCTCTCATGATCGATGAGACAATTGTGAATTCAATTTCTATTTTCCTAGGCCTCCACGTCGGCACAAGGTCGTGATTTTTGGAACTAGACTTCCTAAGCCGTGACTCACGGCGATTGGCAAGGACTAGTACCTAGGAAAACAGAAAATTGAAATGCAAGGGAATGACAAAACGAATGTGAGTGTCGCTCACAAAACAAGGCCACATAATGGTAAAGGAATTCTAGTAAATCCTAGCAACTCCTTCACTCCTTCTTGTACCTTCTTGTCCTCCCTTTGCCTTCCTGCCTTCCTTGCCCTCCTCTTGAGTCTTTGCGTGCCTCGCGCCCCTTGGCAGCGTCTTCCTTGAGCCGGCAGCATTGGGGAAACCGTCAAAATCTTGAAGGTGTTGTCCTACCTCCTTTTTGGTTGCTCTCAAGTCGGAGAGCTCCTGGCCTTGGGAAGAAACGCTGTCTCAAATCTTGGATGAAGAAGGGAGGATGCAACCTTGAAAAGAGGGGGAAAACTTGGTGGTTTGGGGGTGGAAACTCTCCATCACGTCCCACAAGATTCCCTTCGCTCCCCTAGAAGTGAGGAGAGACTGGAGGGAAGAAGCTCCACCAAGTAGAGCACTTTTTGAGCTCTCCAACGTACTTAACGGCACTTCAATCCGTTAGATGTAGATGCTGTAGTCCCTTCTGGCGTTTTTGCTACTGCTTGCAGCTGCCGGCGGCGTTTTAGATATGGCGGAGCCACCGTTTCTGTCGAACCCTTAGTCGCGTGGGTCGTCTGGCTCTGAGAACTACTATAACGGTTTGTGTCTCCAGCTCCTGCTCTGAGGTCGTCGTCGGAGTTTGCAGAATGGCTTTCTCAGTCCACGTCAGGGGCTTACCCCCTTTGTAGGACTGAGGGGCAATCGTCATCAACGACCCAGAGCAGGGAGACTCGAATACGGTAATTCGAGTCTCCGGAGGCCCATTTCCATTTTTACCTAACCCCCTCATTCTGGGTCCGAAACGAGGGGATATTACCTCAAACTCGTGAGTGTGCACGAGTTTTCCGGTTTGGAAACTTGCAGCTTGTCATAAACGAACTTGAGTTTCTGTTTTGACGCGTCGGCGCGAAATCGTCGCGTGCGAGGCACGATCGGCGATTTTGCGCCGACGTTTCTCGTGTGCTCCTTGCTCCTCGCTCTGGCTCTATCCCTCGTGCTTGCTTGTTCTCGCAAGCAAGGAGGGTGAACGAGGGCAAGGGCACGAGGCCATGGGCCTCGGCCCTCGAGGCCTCACGGCCTCTTGGCCGCCGATCAAGCCACCAGCTCAATCGGCGGCTGCTGGCTCGCCGGCGGGTGGCCGGCCGGTCACTTGACCGGCCGCCGGCCACCCAACCGGCCGGCCGGTAGCCAGCGGGTGGCTGGCCACCGGCCAACCCTCGCAAGAGCGAGGGGTGGCTCGCAGCCACCTCCTCGCTATCGCGAGGTGGGAGGGCCGAACCGGCCCTCCCTCTACAGTCTTCCTTTAATGGATATGAATGAAACGACAAAGAAGTGAAAGTATTCTACGACGTATTCACCTACCTCCACTATATGGGCTTCTATACGTTTGATTTGTATCTTCTCCTTCTTCTTAAACTTCAAGGAGCATATTCAATTTAATTTGGATTTTCTATGGAATGTTTATGAGATTTTGAACCAAACGACAAGATTGTGATGTATCTCGTTTACTAAAAGATGCACAAGTTCTTGCATTCCTTCATGTAAACATCACTTGTTGGAACTCTCATGGGATTGCAAAGAATGTACACGCTTTGAACAAATGACTAAGATGTACATAACATGTGAATAGTGATCGATGCAAGGAAAAAAGGATGAAGCATGTTTTGTGGCAAATGAAGGTTTTCACAAAGATGAAGATGGAATTCTCATTTGCTTTCTTGCATGACAACCTACAGTCAATCATTAAAGCTTAAATGACGCCATGAGAAGGTATTATCACCATTATTCCCTCCTTACCAACCAAAAGCAGTACATGCTCACAAAACAAGTTTGTCACGGATCAAGGGTCTAAGATTTTTTTTGTTTTGTTTAGCTTGATTCCATGTGACCGACAGAAAAAATCCATGCATGATGAGATCTGATTTTTTTAGGAGTTGGTGAGAGAAGTAGACATTAGAAGATGGAGATGTCACATGGTCACCCATTGCCATCATTGGCAAGGTGCTTTTGCTTTGTACATACAACCCATATACGAATGAACTCAACAATGGCACTTACGTTATATTGTGATCATGTTTTGTGAAGTCTCCCTATGTTCCAAATCTCCTTTTCACTTAAGATGTACTACGCAACCATGTGCACACTTTGCGAGCAGCATCAACACTTTTCTGTACTTTGGCACGAGGTGTCTCTGAAGACGTTCACCTACTTGTCTCCACACACGCTCTGTACACTAGTCATTGAGAGAAGGGGAGGAAAGTAGGTGCTTAGGTCAAGGTTTTTGACGAATGCCATGAAAAACTAAGTTAGCGAGCGAGCAGCTAGCGAGCTCCATTTGAATTCGCTAGCTCAATCCAATTGACGGCGAGCTCCATTCAAACTTAGTGGGATTGAGATAGCGAGTTCAAATGGAGCTCGGTAGCTGATCACTCGCCCACGGGGTGCCTCTCTAACTTCAAGACCTCTCTCCTTTGGTGGGACCGAGCTAGCTTCGATCCCGCCGTCGGGCATGCTCAACCAGCAGGCTAAAAAGCAGTAGTGGCCTCCTGGTTGAGCATTCCCATCAGTGGGATCAACGCTAGCTTGATCCCACCAAAGGAGAGAGGCCTCGAAGTTAGCGAGGCCCCCCGTCGGTGAGCGACCAGTTAGCAAGCTCCATTTGAACTCGCTAGCTCGACCCCGCCGACGAAGTTGACCTCGACCTTCCTAATTTCCTCAAATACCCTTGCATCGATGTCCAAACAACTTCGACAGCATGTTCTTCCACAATCCATATCCAGTCTATCACCCGACGAGTCAACACAAAAATGCTGTGACCTTGTCCTAGTTCACAATCCTCAATTTAGCAACAATGAGTAATCCTATCGATCTTGGAGAACGTTGCCGCTATTCTCATGTGTCCTGTTCTCATCGCCGCATTGCTGCCAACACTCGTCAGCCTCCAGCTGTCAACGGGTCCTAGTACCCCTCAAGAATCTGCGTGTGCATGAAAAACAGCCAGGGGGGTCACCATCAGTTGACGTGTATGCACATAGAACAACACTTCCCAATGACCCTGTGGTACACGTGTTCATGCACAAACAAATGTGAATGGATGTGTGATAAATGAAGGATGAGGGCAGGACACGTGTGGGAAACACACAATGCACACAAGATGAGGTACAGCCACTCCACGCAAAGTCACCCAGCCATGGGTGAGAGACCAACAGCTGAAGTGGCTCACGCAAACTGAGCATGACCAATTGCCTTTGTCAAGAGGTCGGCGAGCTGGTAGGTCCATCTTGTATGTCACCAGAAACAGATCTTTGACCTTCTGCACTACTGCCAGATCTGCCGACACAACCAGAAGATCGACATACACTACGATAGCAACAATGGACTCTGTTGCAACACTCAGGAAGAGCGAGGGATCAGTATCGCTCCTCCTGTAGCCCCCACACTCCAATGTTGAACGGATCTCACTGTTCCAATATCTCGGTAATTGTTTCAGGCCGTACAATGCCTTACAAAGGCACCACACATGAAGTGCCCTATCTTCAAAACCGGGCAGCTGGACCATGTAAATATCTTCTTTCAGCCGACCATGGAGGAATGCATTGTTCAAGTCCATCTGATGGACTTCCCAGTTATGTTGTACAGCAAGCCCTAAAAGATCTCGTGCTGTGTCCATCCGGCTGACTGGTGCACATGTGGTATCAAAATCCACTCTCTCGACTTGTGAATAAACTCTTGCAACCAGTCAAGCCTTGTAGCCTTCAGTGGAGCCGTCGGGCTTTTTCTTCACGTAATAGACACAACCGGCTTTGACAGCCTTCTGCCCAGGGGAGATATCGTCCACCTCAAACACTCTGTGCTCAATCAAAGCATCCATCTCCTCCTTCATGGCAATCTCCCACCTCTCAGAGTCAGGCCGTGAACGAGCCTTGCTTAAAGAGGTGGGTTCCGGTAGACCCTCCTCAGACATGTGCAAAGTGCACGCTTGAGTGTCAGGCGCAATCTCTTGCAATGCCCAGAAAATTGCTGCATTGTAAGCACGGAGATGCTCCCGTTGCAGCTGTTCATATCTTGACTGAGTGCCTGGAGAGAACGTAGTGTCAAGTTCAGACTGGACAACCAATCCCAATACCTTCATGCCTAGATCTCCACTCACCACCTGGAGGACAGGCGTTATGTGCCTTGGCTGGCGTGGACTCATGGTAGGGCATTGCACTGTGTGTGGTCACGGACAAAGACAACCACCCTCCTCACGAGAGTATGCATGAGTGGTTGCCGACGACTCAGACGCAAAGGCGGCCGGAGACAGCATAACCACTTGGTCACGAGGGCTTGTAAGCTGCATGGATGGGGCTAGAGCTACGCAGACTGGCGGACAGGTAGGGGGCAATACAGATGATATAGCGAGAGGCAGACAGACCAACCGGGTCAAAAGCAAGTTATGGATGGAGAGAGGCAGGGGAGGCAGGAGCCGACCAGGAGGGGGACGTAATAGATGAAGGAGGAGAACCATCAGTGGGTAGCACAGGAGGAACAAAACAAAGACCCAATGATGATAGAGATGGTGCAGGAAACCACACAGCAAGAGGGGGCAAGCTAGGTGGTGCCACAGAGGGTACACCGGCCACAGAATGATACGGAGACAACTCAGGGGGTGCAAGCGGGATAGGTTGGACAGATGTGCCCACCCCAACGGGAGTACCCATACGGGGACCCTCCCCAACACATCGGGTGCAAGGGCACGAAGCTGAGTGTGGGTCCGAGGACCGAATCCGACGTAGATCATGCTACGTGTAGGGCTCAAGAAAGACGGCATTATGGGACTCAAGAATGCGGAGGCGATCGGGGTCCCAAAAATGCCAGGCCTTTGACTGGGGAGCGACCCCCAAAAAAAGACACAATTGATCGTAGGGAGAGACTTTTCTCCCTTGCTGGGCATCAGGGACCCAAGGCGAAATACCCCAGACACGTGCCAACCGAAGGTTGGCACATTGGCCAAACCAACGCTGAAAAGGAGTCATATGACTGGGAAGCGGGTGATGAGTCACGCGGTTCTAGACCCACCTCATGTAGGTGATGGCCTTGAAGGCAAAAGCCTTTGACAGCCTCCAACCAAACTCAGCGTGCATGGAATGCATGGCATCCATCATTGTGCGGTTCTATTGTTCAGACACACCATTCTTTTGTGGCGTGTAGGGAGTGGAGAGATCATGCGTCACGCCTTGCTCCTCAAGAAATTGAGCAGTAGGATCCATGAATTCTCCCCCGAAGTCCGACCGAAAATGGTACAAGCGTTGATTGGTTTGGCGTTCAGCTTGAACCAACCAACGTTGGATGGCAAGCGCCATATCATTTTTGGGACGCAAAATAAAAACACCTGACTGAGGACATAAAGTCCGCATTCAGCCTGGGACTCAGTGGGCAAGGGCTCCATAAGGTTAGCATGCACGAGCGCCAGAGGTCTGGAACTCGTGGTGGAGGAAAGGGGATACGTGACACGATGCATTTTTCCTTGGAGACATGGGAGACAATCAGTGGGAGCTGGAGGTTCAAAAGAGGTGGGGTCAAGGCTGAGAGCGGGCTGAACATGCACAAGCAACTCAACATGACAAAGACAACGCTGCAGCAAACGTTGATGTGCAGCGGACAAGGTGCCAGTCACATAGACACGAGTAGGCTTAGACAACAAAACAACAACATGAAGTGGAATGTGGTACAGACCGCCGATAGCAACACCACAAAGCACGACACTACTGGTGAAGCAAATACTGACAATTGCAATGCCAGCAGCATGCATGAGTGTGAGTCCAATGTGGTTGCACGTTGGGACAGACAACATGCTAATCTCGAGGCCAAGAAATAGACAGGACCAGTAAGACCATTGAACCGAACGGCCCCAACGCCATGAACATGCAACTTCTGACATGACCTTGTGCGCACATGACGAACGGACTCGACTGGATCCAGTAGAAAAAAATCACCACGACAAAAGCACATATGACGGGGGGCACCTTAGTCGATGACCCAGTTGTCATCCGGAACCTGCTCCACTGGTCTCACAAAACAGAACCCAAGGGAATCATGAGAGGGCATGGCAAGCAAAATGAGCAACCGACTCAATCCACAACGGCAAATAGCACAGAACACAGTCATACACAGAGTGTCAAACAATCATCACCAAACATCCCACACAATACGTCTGTAATGCAAACGGTGAGCCTCCCGTCATTGTGCATGTAACTCGTACCTCCTTAGTGGTTGAGTCCATGTCACTGTGGAAGGAGGACGCGAGGGCCTGCTCTAGCTCTGCAATGCAGGCGTCGAGAAACCCTCTCCCAAGTGTGGAAGTAGTAGCCATGTTTGCCCGGCTGGCACTACTCATCGAAGTGTCCGACGTACCGCTGCCACCACTGACACGGGCCCACCAGGCATCGTGTATCGCCTGTCCAATCTTGGCAAAGTCGTGCTCACAAGGGCACGCCTGCCACTTTTAGTCGCCACCACAATTGTTGCAGCAAAGAACTCTGCCGGTTCCTCCCGAGGACCCTTGGGTCCCCTTACCCCTTGCATTCTTTTTCCCCTTCCTTCCCTTACCCAAGACTACCGTCATGCTTGCACTCGATGGAGGAGACATGGAGGAGGTGATGATTGGTGAGGGAGGGTGAATGGAGGAGATGGAAGACGATGAGGCCGGTGGAGGGGCGGAAGTGGCTGCAACTTGACCCATGGGCGGGAGGCACCGCCCTGCCACCCGTACATGGTAGTCTCGCGCCCAAGGAAGGAGAGTCTCCCCCATCTGCAAGAGCTCCACAGGCTCAAAATCCTGGAAAACATCCACTTCTTGTGGGCTCCCAGCATGATAACAGTCAGAGCTAAATACTGGGACGACATCTGCGTGCCCAAGTGAGCGTATGCATGTAGTGCACGATGCCAGAATGCATCAGCAACCTCTGTATCGCCCTGGCGAAGGGAAGTGATTTGCGGATGTGTTCATTGAGATCAGCCTGACCAACCTGCTGATGGTCAAAATGAGCTACCAAGCTCCGAGGGGGTCCGCACCCTGGCCAGTCAGGTCTACCACATAGTCCTTGACATCCAGAATGGAGTCGTCTGGAAATGCTAGGACTAGGCAGCGGACTGCTCAAGCTACAGCAGCATACTGTGCTGCATATGTGGCATCATGATTAGTCATGAAATAGGGGATCAGTTCCTGACTTGTGGCCCAAGTATGAAATTGGAACTCCCATACCTCAAATCCAAGGCTGTCCGAGTACTGAGGAGGTGGAGAGTCAAAGTCCTTCGCCAGCCATCCTGTCGGCATAATCAAGTCAAACAGGGCTATGCCGCCTGCACCAGGCTGCTGGCGCACAGCTAGTGTACAATGCTACAGCAAAGACACTGGCGACACGAAAGAGAGCGCTAGAACTGACTGCATCAGATTTTGAGCATAATAATGCTGCTGCTGCTGATGCAACAAGGTGGCTGATACCTGCTGTGATTGCTACTGCTACTGCACTGTGGTTGCTGCTACTGTTGTGACTGCTACTGCTGCTGCTGCTTCTACTGCTACTGCTACTGTAGCACTGCAGCACGACCAGATGCAGATTTCAAGCTACCTGCTGTCTGCCTCACTGGATGCACCTCGGCAGGCGGTTTCTGTGCAAGTAGTTCCTCCTGGTTAGCCAGAATTGTATTGATCAATGTCTCCAAAGACTTTAGCTTCGCATCTTGCTTGTCCAACCGCTGAGCAGTCGGACATGTGGGAGGCTGAGATCGGTCAGTGACGGGTGGGGGGTCACCCCCACCCGCCGATTGTGTTCCTGGCATTGTGGCTGCCCAAAATGAGGAGAGGGAGAGAAACAGATGACATGATGGGTTTACAGATGTTCAACGCTGTCGAGAAAAATTGGATAGCATTTAGCCTCTGGCTCTACCGGAGAGCTACGTGATCAAGCCCAAGGCCTGGAAACTTTGGTTGTCTGGGCTGTGCTCCTCTATGAGGAAGGGAGAGAGGAAAGACCCCAGCCCTAGGAGGCCCAGATGAGAGAGGAGGAAGAGGGGCTAGGGCCACTGACCAATGGATTAGTGGTCGATGCAGTCATTGCAGCAGCCCAGGATGTGGGGTCAACTCCCTACTGCTACGGCTGACAGTGGCTGCTTGGCTACTGTCAGGAACGCTTCTCCAAGGTTGCCGCAGAGGCAGTCTAGTGACTGCAGCGTGGAGAGAGGTTGCAACCCACACACTCCGGACTATGGGGAGATTGCATCACACATGTTGTGGCCTAAGGTAGTGTGTAGCACAAATGCTACGGGAACTAGCGAGGGTGCAGCACCCTGGCTACGGTGTGTGCAAGGAGTGTAGCCTAATGGCTGCAACCTGCACAAGGGTCACCGCCAAACAGATGCGGCCTGAGCTTAGGTTGCACCCAACCCCGTAAAGGCTCAAACTGCTATAGCAGCAGCCTCTTTGGCAGTGGCTGCCTACTATTGCAGCTCAACTTTAGATAGCGACGGTGTTTCACCCGTCAATCAAGCTGCAACTAAAAGTGAAACGACCGCCTCATTCTTTGCACTCATGGGGGTACGGCGCCCTTGGCTCTGATACCAGAAGACGTTCACCTACTGGTCTCCACGCATGCTCTACACACTAGTCAGTGGAAGAGGGGGAGGAAAGAAGGTGCTTAGGTCAAGGTTTTGGACAAACGCCATGGAAGACTAAGTAAAACAACAAGGATAGAGGCCTCCAAGTTAGCAAGGCCCCCCGTCCGGCAAGTGTTGAGATCCAATCAAACTGGCTAGCCCGATCCCACCGACGGAGTTAACCTTGACCTTCCTAGTTTCCTCAAATATCCTTGCATCACCATCCAAACATCTTCAGCAGGTCCGTCTCCAATCGATATCCACTCACCTGACAAGTCAACACAAAATGTTGCGACCTTGTCCTAGTTCACAATCTTCATTTTAGCAACGAGACATCCTGTTGATCTTGGAGAGCATTTCTGCTCTTTTCATGCATCATGTTCTCTCCATCGCATTGGCGCTGACTTGACACTCGTCAGCCTCCAGCCGTAGACAGGTCCTTGTACCCCGAAAGGATCTGCGTGTGCATGAACAGCAGCTGGGGGGGTCACCATCAGTCATCATGTACGCACATAGAACAACAGTCTCAACCCGCGTCCAGAGGACAAGAAAATCTAGGCCTCAAACTGATTTTCATTCTGCTTGTCTCAATCTCGTCTCGGTCTTGCTCACGTCTGAGGAGATCTTGCTTTTTGCACCATAGCGAGGGATGAGAAAAACGACAGAGTGAGCTATCGGAATGCACCCACTTCGTGTCGACTTCACTTCAGACTACGAGGGAAAAAAAACTTCATTGAACAAAGTTTTCTAAGAAAAACTTTGCAATTCAGAAGTCAAATCCGAGATTCCAAAGAGATGGCGTCACTATTCTACTACCTCGCCTCACAACTGTAGGTATGGACTATTTGTGTTAAATCGAGATCGAGACCGGTCTTGATCTCAACTTTCTCAAGTTTTTTCATCGATATCCTGGTCCAGGATAATCCTGGACCAGGATATCCAGGATATCTCATGTTCCGCTCGCATTCCCTAGAAGGCGGCTTGTGGAAAATGGGATGATGCGTGGAGATATCGGATTTTTGAAATTTTTAGAGTGATTCATCCATGAGAGCAAAATCAAGTAGGTGTCTGAACTATTGAATGAAAACAGTTTGTTTTTGTCAAATCAAAAAGACACTACCATATGTTTATCAACTTCATGTTGATCGTGATGCACCACATCAATGCAATGGTTTGAACTTGGTGCTTTGTGGGAGACTAGCGTCTTTCTCTAGCATGTCTTTGTCCTTCCAAACAGGGATGCAGGGGAGAATCGGGAGAAAAAGGTAGGAAGTCCTGGGGGGATGGAGGAGGGGAGGATGGGAGGATGGAGAAAAGGGGCCACCGTGTGTACGAGAGGCGTGTCCAAAGCGACGTGCTCTAGGGTGACGGTAGCCTCTTGTTGGCCCACATTGACAATGCGCTGTTTTGGAAGGATTGCACTCATCTTAGAGTGTGTCATTCCGGACACGCATCTCCCCTATGACTTCCTGTTCTTTCCTTTGGGTTCTTCCCTAGTTCTCCATACCCTTCCCACCCTCCATCTCTCTGTCAGGACCCATCATAACCCAAGGAACCTAAACATTTCCAGCAACAATGCGCTTTCTTGCAAATTGGTGCTCAATGTTGATGTGCTTTGTGAAATACTGATGCACACTGTCATGCTGAGCAATTCATTCAGTTCCCTAGTTGTCCCAATGTAGATTGATGAAGCAGATAGGCACAAGCTGATGTTGCAACAAGCGACAAAGTCACACATTCTGTCACGTACCTATGATAAGTGTTATGTATTGAGCCTCACTGGAGCTCCGAGCCACACATCATTGTTTTCCACTTCTAGAGATAGCTATCCCACCAAGAAGAAAGATTTAACCACTGCGAGTGTGCGCATATACGTCATGCACCCAACCAGTACCAGTTTAGCCATGAACAACCATAGAGGGTTGTGTGGGTTAGCACAACCCGACGCGTGCTGTAGTGAGAACATAGCTGATCACACGCAAAGCCGCTTTAAGATGCCTCTGATGTGACTGCTAAGGGAACTAGGCAAGAACTTTGACTGAAAAAGACATGCCCGCTCAAGTTGTGGTTGCTAGGTACATGAGGGACCCAATCACTTTGAGGTAATCGGTGACATCAGAAGTCTCTCCCAATTTTGATGGATTAGGAAACTTCAGTAGCTGTCTTGCTAGGCTCATCAGGGTCAAAGCACTGGGTACCTCAGCCCGTAGTTATTCAAAGCGCTCTCCAAGGGTATGAACATTAGCAAGTTGATTCACATGCAGAATGCAGTGCTAGAGGTTGCGCTCTTGCTCCATGCCGAGAAACATGTGAGATGGATCCAAGTCCTTCATCGTGTATGTGGATTGCAAGTGGTTTTTGATACATTGCATAACACTACGGCTAGGGGAGGCAATGAGCAGGTCATTGACGTAGTCCTTGATAATTAGGAAGGGCTTTGATGGAGCACTCAAGAAGAGAGATGGGTAGACTGTGCTGCAACGATAAGTACCTCTCTTGGGGGTGGATGAGATCTCTATGTTCCAGCGGCAAGGTGACTGCTTAAGGCCATAGAGGGCCTTTCGCAGCCACCAAACCATAGAGGGCCTTTCGCAGCCACCAAACCTTCTCTGGGCCATTATTGAAGCCTTGCGGTTGTACCGTGTAGATCTCCTTGTTGAGACATCCATGGAGAAACGTGTTGTTGACATCCATTTGCTCAAATTCCTGGTCATGTTGTGCAAGAAGGCTTTGGTACACAGTGGTATACCAGTCATCTAGGACAAACCTATGATCGAAGAACCTGAAATCTTGGGATCCAAGAAAACCCCTTTGATGTCAGGCGAGCTTGATACCGCTTTTCATTGTTGTTTGGCTGCATCTTGCGTCAAAGGTCCCTGACGAGCTAACAAATGGAGGTACCCAAACTCATAGACATCATGTTCTTTGAGATCGCTCAACTCCTCCTACATGGTCCTTTCCCAGATTTCAGCATTGGGTGCCTCTCGAGCCTGTCAAATTATGGAAGACTTTGGTAACAGTGTAGGGAGTCCACTCACTGCAAAGCATAAAGTGACATAGCCAACAACGCACGTGTCGAGAGCCTGTGCAACTAATGTGTAAGCATTTGTACCCCACTGCAAGGTTGGGATACACCACGATGACTTAAACTCGTAGTGCATGAAGAACAACGGGCCAAAAATTGGGCCTTGCAATAGATGAGGATGCATTGGATTGTGTGCAACATTGAGACAAATGAGAGATGGACTATAAAGGGAGATAGCAAAGTCTCCACTCTGTGTGTGTGGCTCTAGGATAAGAACATGAGTAGTGGCATGTGTCCTCAGACTCGGTGATCTACGATAGGGGCGTGGGAGGTGAATCAAAAGGAGTCTGTCCTGAAGAAGGGAGAGTGGTAGGTACGGGTGTCGACTCTAGGGACAAAGTGGCACAGAAAATAGAGACCGACAAGGACTCTTGGGAGAAAGAAGTCGGAGAAACAGGAGGGCAAGGAAAGATGGAGAGACACACTATCACTGGGATCAACCAGTGGTGACTGTGCGAAGGAAAGAGGAGTAGTGGACGGAGTGGGAGATGCATCCCCGAGACCGGGTGCTCAGACAGATCCACCCCCCCCCCAAGCCGATGGAGCAAGGCAAGGAACAGGGTACAGCAACAAGAGCCAAATCACGCGGAGAAACGTCCTCAAACAAGAGTGTCATGGGACTCAACAACACGGGACTAGTCAGCGTCCTAAAATTGCCTTAGAAATGGCAGAAACACCAATGAGTGTGCAGAGGCAGATGAGTGGACTTAACTTGCCGTCGCGAAGGTCCTTTGATTGCGAGATGCCAGCAAAAATCAGTCATAGACACGAGCAAGGAGCAAGTTTGTCCGGCGATTAAACTGACGTTCGAATGGGGTGACATGGCGGGAAAGGGGATCACGAGCGACTCACTTCAAGACCCCACGTCATGTAGGACATTGCCTTGAAAGAAAATAGAGGGGGACTATGCACAAAGTTGAGACCAAAACAATGAGCAGAATCCTTGAACAATTCTGAACATGCACTATCTCGAGTGCAAGCTATGGTAGACTGTGTGAGTAACAGTGTGAGGCTCTTACATGGCCACACGGATCTTGAAACTTAAACTTGTGTTGGACTGGTCGTCAGCGCCCGGTCCCATGGAGCAGAAAGCACATAGGACATGGTTCTTCCATTCAAAACCCCTTCAGATTTGCTTACTGCATGCAGCTGAGGTTATTTCGAGTTCACAGGCATGCACTCTTGGGAGAAACACACCAATCCCCCCTCCCCCCCTCCCCTTCCCTCCTGGCCCCCCGCCTCTTTCCTCCATCCTACTAAACAGATCACAAGCACTACAATCAGTTGGACCAACCCACCGAGTTCACAACAGAACAACCTTGAGCTTTGGCACTGCCATGAAGGATCCCATGTTCTTCGCTAACTCTGACAATCGTTGCACTGCCAGCTTACGGGGCGACAACCCACTCCGTTGCGCACTCGTCAACTCCGGCTAGCGGTCGAGCACAGCATTGCCCCACAGCCTCATCAACCTTGGAAGGCAAAGCCACGAGGCTCCAACAAAGCGAAGGCGGGGGTTGTAGACGATGCTGACCGAGCGCAGCCAAGGAAGGGCCCCGTCGGGTATGTCTACCACTTCCTCCTACTCCATGGTGTCGAGGGAGAGGCTCTTGAGGTACGGAATAAGGGAGGTGGTATTTGAGGAGCAGAACCCGAACGAGTGGACCCCACTGAGGTGCAGCGGGGTTAGTCTGGGCATCACTTTCCCAGTAGTCCAACGAACCACTGTGTAGCTCACAAAGGTATGAGAGTCTGCATTGAAACGTCTAACAATGTCACCCTCCTCCCCCTCCTCCTCCTCCTCCTCCTCCTCCTCCTCCTCCTCCTCCTCATCATCATCATCATCATCATCATCATCATCATCATCTGCCCCATCAGCAACAGTGTCGAGCGTGAGAGACTCAAGGACAACCGTACCCGCCACCGATGCCAGCTCGTGCAGAGTGTTGCCATTGGCATCCAACGACCCGATCGCACCGCCTCCACTGCTTGTGCCGCTGCCCTCGCCACCGCCATCTCCATCTCCATCACCACCACGACCACTGCCATTTCCACCAGCACCACCACCATCCCGACCAGCCTCCCCAGCAGAAGAACCTTGCCTCACCCAAATAGGATGCCATGCTAGGTCACCCCCTTTTGTCTCCACAGTCAGGGTACGGAGATTCGTCAGTGCATCCAAAGACTCTGACTTGAGCGCAAGCAAGTGAGCACAGTACAGACCAAGTTTGCACACGCTTGCCAACGCGCTCAGATCGAGCCCAAACACAGCCCTTCCCACGTTCCACAACTCCGCCTTGGTAGCAAAGCTCAGCCTCGAGAACTCTCTTGGGCTAGGAAATAGGTCGAGAGGCGCGTGCACCTCCCAAAGATGCCACAGCAAACGGAAATCTCGTAGCGGAGCGCGCATCAGAGGACCAGCTGTGGGGTTGTAGAGCCAGAAGGACACGAGGTGTGGCATGCTATGCACGCTACCGACAAACGACGGGATTTCTTGTTCGTTGAGGTCCAGTGTCAAGTCCCGAAGGGATGGAAACATGTGGAAGGGTACGGCGAGGTTCCCGCAAAGAACCTGCAAGGAAGTGAGTCTCCCCAACGGGTCGCATCGCCGCTCACGGGTTGGGGGGCGAATGAGCTCCGCATCCAACACCAACTGGTTGAGGGCAGGGGCTCCAGCCAGCCTCCACAAATCAACCTCTCTCAATCTCACACTCGCCTCCCGCATCCTTAGAAAGCCCTCCCACGGAGCAATGAGATATTCGCATGACATGACTTCCAGGACCTCCAGGCTGCACCATGCTGGGAACACAGCGGTTGTACCCAGATTCAGCCGCCTCGCGTCGATCACCCTCAGAGAGGTGAGTTTTTTAGCGTAGATGCACAATTTTGCAGCAAACTCCTGGCACTCTTGTCCACGAGCGTCAATTCGTGCAAGTGCGAGAGGCTACAAAGTGTTGGATATGGGGTGCCAAAAAAAAGTGACCAAAGTGGGTTGCTTGATAAAAATCAATAGAGGATGTTTTTATGGTTCTGTAGCACTTTACGGAACTCAATTCGGAGTCCGTTTGAGGGAGATATGGATTTTCAAGGTTTGGTGGCGATGGGTCCGGTTCAAGTGATGGCTCCTGCACTTCCAGCACCAATGACGGCCACAATTATTGGCCAAGGAGGTTTGGAGCGGCCTTCAGGGTAGAAAGGCGGCAGGAGGACCTTCAGGGAGCTTCACGGAAGGTCCCCACCAGGATTATTGGTTGTGCACATGGCAGGGATGGCGTGGCTCTTGTGTGAGAGTGTGACTGCCGCTCATCCCGCTAGGCTAGGAGTGTGCTAGGAGGTGAACTTTGACAGAGTGGTTCTTCTAGCTCCATGTGCCACATGAGGCGTACTTAGGCTTGTTAGAAAGCTGTGCTAATGTAAATTCTCACTCAAGAGTCAATTCAGACATTCGCGTTCTCTGCAGACCTACATTTGCTTCCGTGATAACTGTCTGTGCAACCTGCAACTCCCTCTCACAAACAGTTGGTCCTGCCTAGGCGGCTCTTAGTGAGCCTGATCACCTCCCTGAGGGCTGCCAAGTTTCCATCACGAAGATCCCACACAAAGAGCCACACAGCATCGTACTCAATCTCTTTGAGGTACATGAGCTTGGGGATCGGAACCCAACGCTGGACGTCTATAGCACACACTGGCCGCGCAACATGCACCGCTTCCCACGAGCCTAGCTGCAACATGTGGAGACTCCTCACCCTGGCGGCCAGTGAGGACAGGTCCAGTGTGGGGCCCCCTTGTGGACTGCTTGCAGGCACGGTGCCACCGGCACCCCTTTCTCGCAGAATGGGACTCATCTCAACCTGCATGAGAGAGATCCCGCCGAGCGTGAACATGCATGTGGCTGTGATGCCGTCAAAGTCCGCTCTCAGGTTGCCCTGTGGCGACGCGTAGAGCACCACCTTGTGTTGCCATCGCAACACTTTGTTGAGCTGCGTAGAGGCTGGTTCACTTGCCATAACGTCCACACCGTGCGGAGGGGGAGCCAAGAGACGATATCTTCAAAGACCAGGCTAGGAATGGAGTCCAGGCTGGCGTTGATGGCGTCGCTTTCATAGGGTGAGGTTGGAACATGCTTGCAAGTGCCTCTAATGCCGATGCTACGCCCGTCTACCACTGCTATTGTTGCTGCTGCTACCACACCACCCTCAAGTCTCCTGCGCTTTGGCTGGGGCCTGAAATAAGGCGAGGATGAGGTGGGGGGGGAAGGGGGGGCAGACTTCAAACAGCTGCTGCCTTTCCCGCCGTAGGAAACATTTCACGTCATCTCTTGTGTGAACCATGGGAGCAAGAAAGGAACAAAGCTTGTACAACCCATGGGGGCAAGAAAGGAACAGAGCTTGTGCGACCCATGGGAGAAAGAAAGGAACACAGCTTGTGCGGCCCATAGGAGCAAGAAAGGAACGGAGCTTGTGCGACCCATGGGAACAAGAAAGGAACAGAGCTTGTGCGACCCATGGGAGCAAGAGAGGAACAGAGCTTGTGCCATCCATGGGAGCAAGAAAGGAACAGAGATTGTGCGACCCGTGGGAGCAGAAAAGGAACAGAGCTTGTACGACCCATGGGAGTGAGAAAGGAACAGAGCTTGTGCGACGCATGGGAGCAAGAAAAGAACATAGCTTGGTATCGTTTCATCTCACCAGCCCCCAAGAAAACAAACTCAAGTCTGACATGTGCAAGCACAGTTTTAACATAGACAAGCACAGGTTGGCATGGACAAGTACAGGTTGGCATGGACAAGTACAAGTTGGCATGGACAAGCCTAGGTTTAACATAGACAAGCACAGGTTGGCATCGACAAGCACAAGTTGGCATGGACAAGAACGGGTTTCACATAGACAAGCACAGGTTGGCATGGACAAGCGTAAGTTGGCATGGATAAGCACATGTTTGGCATGGACAAGCACGGGGTGCCAAGGACAAGGACGAGGAGGAGGACGAGGATGAGGACAAGGACGAGGATGAGGAGGAGGAGGACGACGACGAGGAGGAAGAGGACGAGGACGAGGACAAGGACGAGGACGAGGACGAGGACAAGGACCAGGACGAGGACGAGGACGAGGACGAGGACAAGGAGGAGGACGAGGATGAGGACAAAAACAAGGAGGAGGACAGGGACGAGGAGGAGGATGAGGATGAGGATGAGGACGAGGATGAGGACGAGGAAGATGATGAGGACGAGGACGAGGAAGAGGACAAGGACGAGGACAAGGACAAGGACGAGGGTGAGGACAAGGACGAGGACGAGGACAAGGACGAGGATGAGGACGAGGACGAGGATGAGGACGAGGGCGTGGACAAGGACGAGGACGAGGACAAGGACGAGGATGAGGACGAAGACGAGAAGGAGGACGAGGACGAGGACGAGGAGGAGGACGAGGACGAGGACGAGGACAAGGACAAGAAAGAGGACGAGAACGAGGACGAGGATGAGGACGAGGATGGGGACGAGGACGAGGAAGAGGACAAGGACAAGCGCAAGGTCGAGGATGAGGACAAGGACGAGGATGAGGACCAACAAGAGGAAGAGGACAAGGATGAAGGGGATGAGGAAAAAGACGAGGACAAGGACGAGGACAAGGACGACGAAGAGGACGGGGAAAACAATGACGATGACAAGGACGAGGACCAGGACGAGGACGAGGACAAGGACGAGGACGAGGATAAGGAAGAGGATGAGGACAAGGACGAGGTCGAGAATGAGTAAGAGGATGAGGACGAGGATGAGGAGGAGGAGGACGAGTAGGACAAGGAAGAGCAAGAGGCTGAGGACGAATAGGAGGAGGGAAGCGGGTAGGCGACGTGGAAGAAGATCATTGAAGAAAGACGTGTGGTGAGAGAAGGGGCGACACAGGAGGGCAGGGGGGACTTGAAGTTGGTGGTTGATTGCGACACACACATGGCAACGGCGGATGGGGTGTCCTCAGACGTCCTTCAAACGAGCACTCCCGGCCACACTCCGTAGACGTGTGCAAGGAGTAGTGTCTCATTGTCGTCTTGTCGTCGCTGCGTCCACCTCACGCGTTGCCGCTCCTGCTTTTGCGTAAGGCGTTCCGCTACTGCTCCATGTACCCACGGTGCGCAGAGGCGGCGAACAAGCTGCTTGGTTGTGCATACTCTGATTTCCTTTTTCCTTTCGAGTGTCTTGCAGCCAACACCCTCCTCCTAGACGTAGGACGAGCATCGTGGACGGAGTCACTCCACCAATCGAGAAACCGATTCTACGCTTTTTCATCCGTGCCACGAGCGGGAGTGGGAAAGCGCTCCAACGCGGAACCGTACGTCTCTCGATAGGGTGACGACGAACGGAAGGCGCCTGCATATTTCCGACAGAAAGTTTGCACAATTCGGCCGACAATTGCATTAAAAGAGTCAATCCTATGTCTACCTATTCTGGTAATGTCCAAAATAATCCATAGAAAAAACTCTTACCTACATAACCAGTATAGCCCTTTTGTTACAAGCCAGGTTTTAAACAACTTTTAGGAAAAATCATATCAATTATGGAAAGGATAAAGTCACAAAGTAACCCTAGTTACGGCTATGTCTTCATACGAGGTGTCGTTCTCCATCTCACATTGAAAATCCGAACATTCCTCATCCTTTGCATACTGGATACGCAAACCTCGTTGAGGTGCTCAAAGTTTTATGCCCACCTAAACAGCTGGACAGGTTGCTTTGAAGCAAAGAACGGTCCACACTGTCAGCGCTTTAGAAATAATCAATATCGTTGTTCTGGCATGACAAGCCTCCTAGTTTGCAACACTGACGATGATTTGAACTTAGGAATCATGTTGTCTTGCACGATCGATGGTAACAGACCTGTGTGACCTTTATGTGAAGAAATTTGAGAAAACATTGTTTTTTCATAATGATTAGGCCACTCGCAAGGTCGCCGTAATGGCGGCCAACACCACAAGACTTTCATGGCAGGTCGGATCAATCGAGTGCACAGAAGAAATGGCAAATGAAACGAGTGGTCATCGCTATCCATCACATATTTCGGAAGTCATTTTTTTCAACAGGAGTTTCCCAAGAATGCCTGTCCTCAACGTTGCCGAACGTCGTGGAGGCCGGTCTAGTCGTCACCTTGTAGAAGTTTTCTCTTATGGTAAGGGGATACCCAAGATGTTTAAGCTTTAGTACGTGTATTCAGTTTAAAAGTGCATCCATAAAAATAAAACATGAAAAACGCCTGGTTAACAATGATAATATGATGTCTGTGAAATCACAATATCATAAGAGCATTCAAGAAACATCAGCAACAAGTCATGGGATTCTCAAGGGGTCATAAAGGAAAGCCTAAACTTGTCAAGAAGCTGACTAGAGAGCATCAAATGACTGCCAAATTAACTCATGAAATTCATACAATGCAACAAAAGCTAACACAATCTTCAACAACATCAACAAGAAACAAAGAAACTGGACAAAAATCGCTTCAATATGAAGTTGTTAAGAATATCCATGAACTTGGATTTAAAAAAAGAATAGAGGAAATATGCGAGGAAGTAGAGGACTTAAATATGCTAGGGAGATGAAATTTTCCCTACGTTATGCGACAAAACCACAACATATTGCATACAATGAGTTGTCGTCACCTCAAAGATACTAGTTGTCTCCAAAATGATCAACTTCTTTCAAGTATCCGTATATATCCCAATTATTTTGTACACCACTTCCAAACCACCAGAGCGTGACTATTAGTCACCCTCTTCAGTTGAAAATGTCTATTTACTTTCCAAAACTTTGCACCCTGACAGAAATTAATGGGTTAAAAAAAGGTTCAATCTCATCAAACGAGTTTTCCTTTGGTCTTAGTAAAATTCAAGGTGATTGCAATGAAAAATCATATGGGTGGACTAATTTTTAACAAGAGCAACATAATTCTAACAACCATTTGCATCGCCATAGTTTTGGACAAGCCAAACCAATTGCATTTCAACCTTTCTTAATCCTGATCTCATACATTACTATTCATGCCATTAAGAAGGTTTCAATCACTGGAATGAAATTCAACATGTGCACGATGAATATCTACTCATTGTTTCGTCGTTTCTTCCGTCTTTCCAGTCACTTCATGTGACTTGTCTTTTATGCTAAAAAAAATCCATGGTGATTCATGTCAACAATTGTTCCACTCCTTAAAATTCATAAAGACATTAAGTTTATCTAGATTTCAAGAAACAGTACTAAACCACAAGCTTTTTATACAAGTTGTAGAGTGACATGTAAGCTTGTTCATACTAGTTGGATGACCCACTCACAGCATGTGTCTTGTATTCGATTCCAAGGTATCTTTTAAGGTCATCAAAGGTTCACCTTGTCTTTGCAAAGATGTGAGGGACACTAGTTTAGATGGAAATCTATAGCTCCATCCAAATGGTATGGCATGTAAATATCTTTTCTAACAAAAAACCTCACTGTCATCTTCTCAAAATGGTGAGGAATGCTTAAGTATGGAAAACTTGTTAAGAAGAAAAAAAGCTAGGGTGAAAAACCCCCATACGCACATTGTGCACACTATTGAACCGGCATGCACACGTGTTAAAAAACTGAAAGGACATACCTAGCACAGAAAAAATTAGAAAATGTATAACCATGAATAGAAGGGTCACTAGCAGCATACTCAGACCTTTCAGAAAATGAAGAACACACGGGCATGTTGCTGTTTCTTTAAACAAAGAGTACACCATGATCATATCTTAGGTAAATCCTCACATATGAAAAAACGTTGTCAACATTTTTGGGCAGTGTGATGTCATCATCAAAAGACTAATCACGTTATAGTGTGTTGAATTGGAATCATAGATTGCTAACAAATGTATGTTATGTAGCACAGTTTTCAAATGCAATTGGGTATGTGTTTTTCGCGTCTTATTTCAAGGGGAGTAGTGTCACCCGGTACGTTGGACCTCCTTGTTTGGGAGATGCGCCATCTCGACTTCATGGACATCACATGCACTTGATACAACCAACCCCGGAACCTCAAGCTGACATACACATGACTCCTTTGGCATAAGTTGAATGATTAGTCGCCAAATAGTGCATGAGGCTGAAAACCAGGCATCACTAGCTCAAGTGGAATGTATGTCGTGCAGAAATCGTCATGCTTGTGCTATCCCCTCCCCTCCCCCAACGGTTCAGTCGAAGCTATAAAGTTTGACCTAGCACTAGTTGTCATGGTACCTCCCTCGTCACTCCCGCAGCATACACTACCTTGGCACGGTGCTGAGGAGTATGGTCGAGGATATCCTACACCCAGGTGAGTGCCTTAGTGGTTATCCCCTGCTTTAACGAGCTATTCTTCTAGTTTTGTTCCCATTTTCTATCATTATGGCTGCACAGTTGCAATGATACGTGTCCTTTAGGCATGGACGTGGGTAGACCCATCAAGACACTCTTGATTCTCCTCCGTCTTCTTTATCATGCTTTGTCTGGATGAGCCAGGTGTTTCTGCCCCCCCTTGCCCTTTGCCTGATTTTGTATACAAGGCTAGACACCAAAGTCATCGTTAGCGTGCTGTTACCAAAGAAGCATGTCGCCCCTAAGCTGCGGCTAGGTCGCTTTATGGACAAACCGTTGCAAGGTAAACAAGCGTACATTAGCGTATGCCGCTGCTAGTAGTTTACACCCTCTTCATGGTGGTTGTTTTGTCATACTAAACCTCTTATTCTTGCTTTTTGTAGAGTGTCATCCGACGACGAGCCGAGTGAAAATAACTGCAAAAGGTCAAGGGATGTGGAAATAATTTCAAAGACTGCTTATGATAAATCAATGCTGAGTAAGGATCAAGAGGGTTTTTACTAAAATGGAATGCCGATATGGGGTAGTTGTTTTACTAGTCACGAAATGAGGTTGATTTTTGACGGCTCGATAAATGTTCGGATAAATTGACAAAATAATCCTGGTTGCCTCTCTGTCCTCATACGAGGTGTTGTGTTCCTATTCACATCGAAGATTCGAACTGACCTGGTTCCTGGCCTACCGGAGACGCAACCCTGGCTGCGGTGGTCGATGTTTTACGCCGACCTGAACGGCTGGAGAGGTTTCTTTGACGCCCCGATAATCCAGGCCATCCGAGCTCGAGAATACATCGAAATATTGGTTTCCGCGTTACTGGCCTCGCTAGGTTTGCAATAGTGACGATGGTTTGATGCTAGGAGCCGTTTTTTCTTGCATTACGAAGGGTAAAACTCCTGCATGAACTTAATCCAAATAAACATGAGAAAACTTTGTTTTTCCAATTCCCATGCCGCTCGCAGTGTCGCCGTTAGGACGGCTCACACCGTAGGGTCTTAACGTCAGGTCGGAGTAATCTACTGACCAGATGGACCGGCGGATGAAACGGGCGGTCATCGCTGGCCGTCACATGTTTCGGAAGTAGTTTCTTCGAACAGGAGCTTCCCAGACCTACCTGTCCTCGACGTCGCCGAATATCGTGGCGGCTGGTCAGGTCGTCGCCTCGCATTAGTTTGCCCTAAATGTTCGACCAACGATTATTGTTGGTCGAAATTATTGCTTTTTTGAGATTTCACGTCTATACGAGTGCAGCAAAAGATCTTCACTCGTGTGGGCTGCTTGTTCCTTGGTTACGAACATTTCAGTCCATTACAAGACGTTGACTGTCGAAGCCTCCGTCCATAGCATTCGGTTGCCGTTGGACGTCAGCTGTCTGACCAGTGTTTTGTGGACGGTTCGCTATGTCGGTGAAGTTGAAGTTGATATGCATCGCATAGGAGAAAACACGGCTGTGTTTCGGAACGATGATCATTTTGAGGTTACTTCGACATGAAAAATGATTACAGTTTGGCCGTCTTGGCTACCTTACCGCAGGTAGCTGTTCGCGTCGGATGTCGGAGTCACCAAGCCAATTCTTGCTTTCTGCGCTGAGGCGATGGTGTGGATAAGGTGGAGATACCGAGACGCTAGATGCTCGACGGTCCATTGAGCGGCTGCTTTCGATACGAGGGGTTATTTTTTCCTGCACAATAAACAGCTCCATGTTTTCGTCTGAAGTCCAGCTCTAAGCATGTTTGAAAAAGTTGTTTCATCGTCGAGGAGCGGCCACTGTAGAAAACCTGTAGGCAATCGGAACTTTGGAAACAGAACCCTTGAACGCTATGAATGGTTCCAGGAAGAGCCTCCCAGGTTCAGCACGATATTCGCCGAAAATGCCAAAATATTTGACACGAAGTCCGACCACGGAGGTTGAATTTTGCCGTACAGGTGACGCTGTTGTCGACAAACATGGAATGACCGCTTGCGCCAGATGTAGAACAAGGGCGGGGGCTACTGCACCCACCAACCTGTAACAGTGACCTGCCATGGAGTGGGTTCTGGACAAATTCGTTCACCTGGTGGAAACGTCCCACTAGTGCAACTGAGTGAGGCCAATATGAAACACTTGGACAGCTTGCGAATGTCGACTTCATACTTGGACACGAGAATGCATGCCCTTCGGTCAAGGTCTATTCATCCTGACAGTCGCGCCTATGGGCAAAGTCGTCTATCCGGTCTTTGCAGCAGGATCGACGTTCATCCTTGAGGAAGACGAGTGAGTTCAGGAATAAAGGACAACTTGTACCATATTTCATCGACCAACCGGATAAGGCAGCGATCGAGGTATCATGGAGGACAACATAATCCCCTTCCTCAAGACGTACATCCGACGGTGCATCCTGGTCATTTTCTTATCCAGTCTGGTCATAAAAATCTTTCGAAAGTTTCGATTTACCATGCGGTCTCGGTTTGAGCGACTTCGTCCGTGGATCCCACCTCTCTTATCGGTTCTCGAACAGGCTGCCCGCATAATCCCAGCATTTCTCCTGTCAGCAACATGTTTCGTTCTGCTTCTTCGGTTGCACTGATGGAATCATTCCACACGCGGCCAAAACGAAATGCATCGTTTAACGTCACGGTCAGACAATATTCAGGGAAAGCTAGTAGGATTCAGAAGAACACTTTCAAGCGGTGAGAGACGTCCAGTGGAGATCCAGGTTGGTCCTCTCAGCACAGCAGTGCCCGCTTAGGAGCGAGTCGCTCTTCAAAAGCGCTGTAGCTTTTGCACCATGGTCAACGGGGGAAAAACGTCTGAAGAAGTTTCAAGTTATAGAAAACACTGGGAAAGCATCGTCTGAGATATAATTCAGACCGTACAATGATCCAGTCTTATGAAGAGGGAGATACCGCGTTCTTTCGGTTTCAGCACATCCTACAGAACAAAATGAGGAAACATACACGGTACCCAGTTCTGAATGTTCGAAAACCCTCTACACGCCGAGGTGCGAAGTTTCGTCCCTATCAACCCATGATTACGCATTATGATTCCAACAAGCCCTGACATGAAAAATTCAACCTCATGATCTCCCCAGCAAGAGTGTATACCATATGAAAACCAGTCCGGTACATGGTCATCTTACATTCATTTCCACCTCAATGCAAAATTTTTCATAACACATTTTACATTGTTGTGCATTCGGAATTGTATTCAACATGAAGTAAAGAAGGCCTTCTTATCTAAAAATAAAAACAAACGACAAATGACAGAATGAAACGGGGGGGCATTTTTTAACAAAAACAATAGAGTAGTCTAAAAATGACAAATGACCACAGACTGTTCTCCCACATGGATTATAGGATGTACTCGTAAAAAAAAAAATAGCACCAACAACCGCAAGGAAACAAAAAAACCAGATGGATTTCCTAATGCATGAACAGGGTACATCGTGATAGCGTAGAATACCCTAGGTGTCAGGGTATTTTTATTTACATCATGTACCCCATGAGTGAGAATGGGGCTCATTCTGATAAAAAGTACATTTGAGGATTATGATGATTAACAAGGGAAGTTATTAGTGATATTTGCATAAACTTTAAATGAAGGGGGGTCGTCATTATTTCTCTTAAGACCATGGTACCTTGGTGTTTTCTTAGAAAAACATTGAGGGAGAAAGAATTTGGAGTAAGTAAACAAAGCATGCTAGTTATAGAACCATTCACAATGCAAGAAAAGTCGAAAAAGAATAAATGAGTAGAACACTAATGTAAGGTTGAAGTTATGCAAGCACATCAATAATCCACGTGTAGATGAGGGAATGAATTGTCAATGAATTAAATAACAAGAGGTCATTCTTCATTGGATTATTGTTACAAAAGATGGTTTTATGTTTTGTGTAGGCCACGCCCGCACAAAACATTCAAAACCTTAAATCTTAATAGGGATTTTGCGTGTTGAAGAAAAAGAAAAAAATAGCATCATCGCTCCACCTCAATCTCGTGAGGGATTGACGGCCGCAATCGAGTGACGGTCACATGACCCTTGTCGCCATGCTCGATGAGCAGAGCATGTCGCTGATCGAGCATGGCGAGCAAGGGCGTGATACCTCCTTCCTGTTTTTAAGAGGATGGTATGCCATGATTAGATTTGGACTCGCCGGTATGCTAGCTTAATGGTGAGCATGGTGCTACTATCTGAGCTATTTGGTCCTTAAGATATAGATCTAAACACATTTTTGTGATCAAATACATTGATACATGCACACATGTACGCATAGATTTAAGCTCTTGTTTGCATAAAGATTCACATGTACCTATGAGTTTTGATGTAGATAATGATGAAGAGTTGGACATTGATTTAGTTGTGAACATGGATGTATATGTAGATGTTCATATGCATGTACATGTTCATGTTCATGTAGATGTAGATGTAGATGTAGATGTATACATAGATGTAGGTTTAGATGTAGGAATCGACATAGATATGGATGTAAATGGAGACGAATGTATAGTTATAGTCGTAAGAATGCACACAAAAATTTGTGTAGATACATGTTTTCTTGCGCATAAGCATACATGTGAGAGCAAGTTTCCAATGTGCCTTTACCGAAAGATTGGGTAAAGTAATGTAGTTGTATGAGATGTAGAGTGCAAAATGCTCAATACTTGAGGTTAGCTAACCATGAAGTAATTCTATGTCTTAGCACACAAAAAAGGGGGTAGCTTGAGCCATGCGGAGAGCATCATTTTGTAGTACTTCCATATAGGAGTTAACTGTCCATGTTATGAAGAAATTGTTTTTTTTAAGGTGTCTTTTTGATACTAATGTAACAATGTTAATGAAATTCTTAGTTGGATGGACTAATGCCTTTGTACTTGGGGGCCTTTGACCTCCAAATTTTTTTACCTTTTTTCTATCAAAAGTTTTAGCAAGAGGAAGTATAGCAAGTTCTTCAAATGTAGGAAGTATGAACATGTGTAACATTATCATATAATATTTAAGGTGGAATATTCTAGCAGACGCCTTGTTTTATGCCACCTGCTTGAATTCATAAGCAAGTACCCGCCTCGTGACCGTAAACTATTTGATTTGATCGTAGCCTACTGGCATTTTGTTCACCTCGTGAAACACCTGCTTTGCAAGGGCATGAGAGAGAGGTTCGTGTTGTACTTAAGTTGACCGTTTGAATGTCGAAAAATTGGATTGTTTTGCGGTTAAACGAGAGAGACACTCTGTGTGACCATTGGTGATGTGCCACGGACGCGCCGGGTCTGCAGAGATGCGCATGCTGGCCTTCCCGCCACCGCCGGTTTGGATCGTCGCACAGCCGTAGGCCACAGCACATGGGCCCCTCGTGCTGCGACCCTAGCCTAGACTTTGGAGCCGTAGATAGTGTTTTTTGTTTGTTTTTTGGTTTTTCTGACCATCTCCTCGCTGCTTCATCCAGCTTCCTGGTGGGGGGCGAGTCGGCTGACGACGGCTGTCGTCTGCGCTTTTCTGTCGTATCGGTAGCGCGTGCCTTGCCTCGTCCCGTGCTCGACAGCTCTCCGCCGAATGGGGAGGGCATCCACTCCCTGGCAAAGAGAAACTCGAGTAATGGCAAATGGTGTTGTCGCTGACCAACCGCCGTCATTTTTCCCAGTCATCTCCGCTTGATCCCCGCCAACTTGCGTTCCGGCTCTTCGGTGATTCATTTTGCCTTGGCATGTAGGCCGGTATTGACTCAAGTCGCTTAGCTTGAGGAGCGAGGAGAGAGAGAGTGAGGGAGGTAGAGTTGTAGACGAGCCAGGTATAGGACGAGGCCTAGGGGGGGAAACTGCAGGAAATGGACTTGTCGTCAGCGGCATGGGTGTCCCTCTTCGTTCCCGTCGTTCAGGAGCGAAGACGGCGGGGGTCATCACGGAGCCGTGCGTTTGGAGCAGCGCATGAGCTACGGAGTTCGAAGTCTTGAAGGTCGAGTAATCGTGCTAACCGTCGAGCGTCGTGTGCACAGTCGTGATGGCTCTAGAGGCAGGAGGTGACGGAGTGGACAGCGTGGGCGTCAGTGGCGGAGGTATCGGTGACTGTGGAGGAGGAGGAGGAGGAGCAGCGAGTGAGAAGGCGAGGCGCAGCGGGGAAGGGAAGAAGCATCGAGACCCTAGGGCTGGCGGGGCCGGGGCAGGAGGCGAAGGCAGGGGCAGAGGAGAAGGCGCGGCTGGGGGCGGCAGCGGAGGAGGAGGAGGTGGAGGAGGAGGAGGTGGAGGAGGAGGAG
>SZWC01013008.1:66351-78112 GCA_023375785.1 Penium margaritaceum
GCAGCAGCAGCAGCAGCAGGAGGAGGAGGAGGAGGAGGAGGAGGAGGAGGAGGAGGCGGAGGAAACGGCGGAACAGGCGGCCCTTCAGGCCTGCTTCCCGGACCCGCAGGCGAAGGGCAGGCACCAGAGCTTTCCTCGCGGAGGGAGGAGAGGCCGCACGGCAGGGGTCTCGTCCGTACGTGGAGCAGGGAGCATCAGGGGAGGGGGGAGGAGTCAGTAGAAAGCCATTACCACCATCGTCCCAAAGTGCCTGGCGGCATCCACAGCGGGCCCTTTCCTTTGCAGAGAGTGTACTTGGAGACGCCCGGTGGCAGCGGCAGCAGCAGCAACCCTCTTCCTTCGTCTGAAAGCAGCAGGCAGCAGCAACGCAGTACCTCTGCTGGAGAGAAAATGGAGGGGACCTCTGTAATCTCTCTCGGGCCCTTGGCAAGGCTTGGCGTGGGCAGACCTTCAGCCGCTGCAGGCGAATCTGCCTCGGGAGAAGGCGACATGGGAGGCTCTGGGGCGGGAACTGCCCCAGGAAATGTGGCGGGGGAGTTGAACCCGCCGTTGGAGAGTGACAGTCCGGAGGCCCTGGCGGACAGGCTGAGAGCGTCGCTGACGCTTAGGCAGGCGCCGGGGGAGGCTGAGCTGTGGCGGTTCGGTGCAGTGGCTGGAGTACGGCCGCCGATGCCTCGGTTGTCGGTGACGCTTGAGGATGTGGACTTGCGGAGGGGAGCAGAGGTGCTCGCCGGCGCGGGAAAGCGGGGGGCCCTGGCCTCGGGTGTGCTGGTAAGCTTTCAGAGCAGCTCCTCCTCCTCCTCCTCGCACTCTTCCTCGTCCTCCTCGTCCTCCTCCACCTCCTCCTCCTCCTCCTCCTCCTCCTCGTCCTCCTCGTCCTCGTCCTCGTCCTCCTCCTCGTCCTCCTCCTCCTCCTCCTCCTCCTCCTCCTCCTCCTCCTCCTCCTCCTCCTCCTCCTGCTGCTGCTGCTGCTGCTGCCGCGGCTGTCGCAGCTGCTTCCGCAGTTGCAGCCTCAGCAGCTGAGCACTGGCAGCGGTGGTGGGTGGGGTCGGGGTCGTGGTTGTTGTTGCGATGGTCGAGGTGTTGCTCTAGGGTTGCAGTGGCAGATTCGGTGAATGTCATGGACGTGTGTGTGCGCTGTACGTTGGTGGTGTTGCTGGCCGTGAGGATCGTGGTGTCAACTGTTTTGGAAAGTAGACGTCAGCAGCTATGCATGCAGATGCGCTCATTTGTGCACTCAAGTGGACACATTGTGGACCCAATTTCGCTCTCCGGTTCGCACAGCTGTGTGCACTTCGCTGTGGTTGCATCTCTACTGCTCACGCCATGCTTTTCAAGGATGCGTGCTTTGTCCTCCTCCTCTTCTGCTCAGTCACCTGCCACTGCATTTCGTGCCATTTCGTGCCATGCCTTGTGATGTCATCCCATGCCACGCTATCCCACGCCACTGCTATGCCACACCACTGCCTTGCCATGCTGTGCCATGCCTCGGTCGCCACGAGGCAAGTGCAGTCGTCGTCAAGCATCGCGTTGCGCGTGGGCACGGAGCCGGTGCACGTGCGCTCGCTCAACCACATGCCGGGACCGGGCGCTGGCGCAGCTGGCCGCGGCAAGGAGGTGCCAGCTCGGGGCCACGACCTGACGGCGTCTGCGCCCGCGCCACACTTCAAGCGCGACCTCAAGAGCGTTCAGCTCAGCTCGCAGGTGGGTGGGGAAGGGGTGGGCGGCAGCGTACCTGCTCTCGTCCTGCTTGTGGTGTCGTCGTTGGACATGTTGGTTTGTGAGGGGGCATGGCATGGTCAGGATGATCGGCCACAAGGGGGGGGGGGAGGGTGAGGCTTAGCCGAGAATTCACGATGTGTTGTGGCTGACGCCCATGGCAGCAGGCTCAGACACACGCCCGTCTTGCGTGCGGGTGTCGTCTTGCGCGCGGGTGTCGTCTTGCGTGCGGGTGTCGTCTTGCGTGCGGGTGTCGTCTTGCGTGCGGGTGTCGTCTTGCATGCGGGTGTCGTCTTGCGCAGCACAAGCCACCTCCATGCATATTCTGCGGAAGCAGACTGTGCAAAGCTAAGCGAAGGTTCTGCCAGAAGCCTTGCGAGCAAGCAAACGTGTGTGTGACTCGCACGCTCGACGTGCAAGTCGTGAGAGCATCCCACTGTGTCACTGGGGAGTGTCTGGGGCGCTGTCCTTGAGTCTGAGTGTTGGAAGGAAACTAAGGCGATTGGCCAGAGATGTGTGGATTGTTGCCTGTGTGCCTGTCTTTGTCTGTGCAGGCACTCTGCTTACCATCCATGCTATGCTTACCATGCTTGCCATGCTTACCATGCTTACCATGCTTACCATGCTTACCATGCTTACCATGCTTACCATGCTTACCATGCTTACCATGCTTACCATGCTTACCATGCTTACCATGCTTACCATGCGTACCATGCGTACCATGCTTACCATGCTTACCATGCTTACCATGCTTACCATGCTTACCATGCTTGCTATGCTTACCATGCTTGCTATGCTTGCTATGCTTGCTATGCTGCCCTGGGAAGGTGGAGATCGACATCGAGATCGAGATCGGGAGATCGATCCGGTACACAGGGGTAGGGAGATCGAGATCAAAGATCGACGTGTGACACAAAGTGCTCGGATGGGCCTGAGACCCGGTACCGCAATCTTTGTGGCTGTGAAACACCAATGTGTGTCTTTCTTCATAGTAATTATTTCTGCTGGGGAACTACTTCTTCTTGTTGTAAATACATGTTACACTTAAAGGAGGTGCCTCCCTGCCCCACCTCCCCACCTCCTTCGGCGAACAGGTGACGAGAAAAAACATCCCTAGAGAGTCATCTCGCATCAGGCGGCAGCCTGACTGCCTGTTATGACGCGCGGCCCTCCGCGTCCTGCGGAACAGGCAGGGTGGAGCGCGCCCGTCAGTGGACTGCGGTGCTGCCTACCCAACGCGTTTTCACTCAACGTACAGTTTGCGAACCATGCGTTCGCGAACGTCACCCCAAAAAAATCCCCTCAACGTTTTTTATGCACTGCCGACAAGAGGGTTCGCAACGCCGTGGCGTGCGGCGGGTGGCGTGCTCTATCTCGCGACCTGCTGGGGGATGGGAGGGAGGGGAGGGGTTGAGGTGGGGAGGGGGGGCTGCCGGCCTGCAGCTTCGCGAGCCGCTCAGCGGCTTAGTGCCGTCAAAGGGCAGGGTCGAGATCGGAATCGCCGACCTGCGTCGACGACCTCGATCTTCGATTTCCCCAGGGAGATCGAGGATCGAGGTCAGCATAGGTACCCCAGGTCCCCCCTTGGCATTCTTGGGCTTTACAGCTGGTGCTGAGTGCCCTTCTGTCCTTGATCACGTGCGCCTGACCTTTGCCATGGGGTCAAAACTCACGTGCGCTCAGCCTCATGTTGTCCCCACAGTCTCCTTGCACCAGGCGCCATGTGCCTGCTGCCACACGTGTGTCTGCATGGGAAGGGGTGTGCATGCAGGGGTATGTATGCATGAGAAGACTCGTGGGCGCATTCATGTGCACGTAGGCACTTACGTTAGTATGTGTGTGTGCATGGCAATGACCATGGGCACGTACATGTGAGCTGGGGCGCCCACATGCATCACACACTCGTTTGCAGCCCATTTCGGGTGGCAACCGATGTGCTTGTGTGCGTGTGCGCCTGCTCAACCCTCGACGCTAGGTCAACGGCGTCAACCTCTGGTGTGAAGTGCGTCAGCGCTCAACATTAGAGACACACGCTTGACCTTCATCTGGCAAAACCATCCCATTCCTCCTCCCCCTGTGTGTGTGCTCGTGCGTGGCTCTGAAACACACATGCAGCCCGTGCTGAGTGCCATCCAGCAAGCGCTCGAGTCGGCCAAGGACGAGGTGGACATGGAGCTGCGCTCCTTCTGCGCCGACATCACAAAGAAGCTCGACCAGGCCTCGGCCGCAGCAGCAGCAGCCCGACCCATGGCAGCGCGCCGCGTTCTCGCCCTCAGGAAAGCCACCTCAGCTTCTATCGGGGTGGGCGACGAGGTCCGTCCCTCTTCCGCGCCACCCGCATGGCCCTTCAGCGATGGCAGCGGCGCAGATGGTGGGGCAGGAGCAGCATCGCCACTCGCCACGGCATTGCCAAAGGCCACGGCATCGCCATTGGCGGCGGCGTTGCCATTGGCCCCAGCAGCGCCTGCGGATGGAGCTGTAGGCATTGGCACGATTCGTGCGACAGAGGGTGCTGCAGAAGCAGCTGTGGCAGCGGATGCTGCAGTAGCTGCTCCTGCTGTGACAGGTGCAGCAGCAGTGGCTGCAACAACAGGTTCAGGTGCTGCTGCTTCTGCCGGTGCTGAAGTGCGGGGAAGAGCAGCGGAGGAGGAAGCAGAGCTCGTGGTGGATGTGGGAAGGATTGCTGACGTCGTGAATCGAACGGTTGCGAGGTTTGAGCTATCGAGTCCGGGGTCCGTCTCTACTATGTCTGGTGCTTCCTCGCCGCCTGGGGACATGCTGTCAAGCACAGGCAACCGGTTCCAAGCTTCTCCAAGTGGTGAGGTTCTTGGCCTCGTAGATGGAGCGAGCAACCGCAGGCACTCATTCTCAGGTGCAGTCTCCCCAGCAGCTGTGGCAGCAGCAGGGGCTGGTGCTTCCACCATCGCTCCCAGTGCAGATGCCAGCCTGGAGGCAACTGCTGCACCTGCTGCGCTGGCTGCTGCTGCAGCTGCTGTGGCAGCTGCAGTTGCGGATGCAGGGACATCAACCTCTGCAGAAGCTGCTGCTGCTGCTAATGCAGCAGAAGAAGTATCAGCCGCAACAGCAACGGAAGTAACGGATGGAGCAGCAGAGGTAATCCCAGAGGGGTGGGAGAGTGGTGCGAAGGAGCTGAGAGAGTTGGCGGAGCGGTGCATCGACATGAGCGCGTGCGAGTTTGAGAGCATGTGCGAGGCGATTGTCCAGGAGCTGAACGAGGCCCGCCAGACTCTGCCGGCCGGGGAGCTCCGGCAGCTGCACATAAAGATGTTGTTTGTGCTCACGCGCTGCACCCGGCTGCTGCAGCTGCAGAAGGATGCTGGCGCGGCAGCACCAAGGGGCGGCGGCGGCGGAGGCGGGGGAGCCAGAGCTGGGGGCGGGGCAGGGGAAGGGGGGTTTGGAGGTGGAGGAGGAGGAGGGGGAACGGGTGAGAGAATACAGGGCGGAATGGGGGGTGTGAGGGGAGGTTCCAGTGCCAGCCGGGCGGTGCGGCCGAGTGTAAGCGCAAGCTGGGCAGTTGGGACGGGTGGGGCAGCAGAACGCGAGGGGGGAATAGGCCCGAGAGATCTGTTCCGAGCCAGGGCATTGGGTTTAGGGTCTGCCAAGGAGACGAAAGTGGAGGGCAAGGCAAGTGCGCTGTCTCTCGAACTGGGTGGAGGTGATGGGGCAGGGAGGTGGGGAGTGGGAGGAGCTGGAGGGGGCGGCGGGGCAGCCGCAAAGGAGGCCAAAGGCAAGGAGCCGACGTCGTTGTTGGGAGGAGTGGACTGGAAGGCGCGGTCGATGAAGGGCTCGGTGTCTGCTGGGCACAGTGGGGTGTTCCCGGTTGCCGCGGGGGCCGCCATGGAGACGAGCAGTGTGGGCGGGGTGGCCGCTGAGGTGCACCACTCGCTGACTCCGTCGTTGTCAGGGGAAGGGGATGTGGGCAGGGAGCAGGGGGGAGGTGGCGGTGGCACGGAGGGGGAGGGGGGAGGAGGTGGAGGGCCGAAGAAGCTCAGTGGAGCGTTGAGGGAAGGAGTGGCGAATCTGGCAACGATCGTGAGTGGGAAGCTGGAGGAATATCTGGCGTCTGTGCAGGAGGAGGATGAAGGTGAGTCTGAGGAACGCTCGGGTGGGAAGGGGGCGGGTAGGAGAGAGTCAAGGGGAGGCAAGGACAAGAAAGGGCGCAGCAAGTCCCAGCAAGGGAAGGAAAGGGCTGAGAAAGGGAAGGACAAGTTGGAGAAGGGAAGGGAGAAGGGCGGGGTAAGGGAGAGGAGTGAGGAGCAAGGTGAGCTAGGGAATCGATCCGTGCCACTCGCTCAGAGTTCTGGCGCAAGTATAAAGGTTCCCGGCCTGCTCCTCCCCCCTCGACGACGCGGCCAGGGAAATCAGCCCCGCAGCGACAGCCAAATCCCCCTCATGGTCTCCCGCATCAACGACGAGGCCATTGATGACGGCGGGCTCTGCGAAATCGACGAAGCGTCCATATCAGTGTCCTCCTCCTTCTCCCTCGTGCTCCCCTCAGCGTCTCGCTTGCCTCCTGCTGCGGCTCCTGCTGCTTGTCCATCTGCGGCATCGTCTGTGGCAGTCTGTGATGGAGATGTAGGGGGAAGGGGAGGAGGAGGAAGAGGAAGTCTCGGAGTTGTGGAAGCATCATCGCTGCCATCGTCCTCGTCCTCGTCCTCGGCATCCTCATCGCCTGGTGCTGCAGGACCAGCAGCGGCAACAGCAGCAGCACCGGAGGAAGGATCCTCAGCAGCAGCAGCAGCAGCAGCAGCAGCAGCAGCGGCACCGGCAGTTGCTGCTGCCGCTCCTGCAACAACAACATCAATAGCAGCATCAGCAATGCGGGGGCAAGCAACAGCTGCAGGTGAGGCGGCTTTCCAACGAGATGCGTGGAGTGACATCAACGAAAGGATCTCCGCAAGCGCCATGGAACTGCTGTGGCCAGCAACGGAGGGCTCAGCCGCATCGCAGAGAAGCAGCAGTCTGCGCGCTGAATGTTGTGGGGTGGTGGACGATGGGCTTGTGAGCGAAGGCTCGGACGCATGGGCGTCCGGCTCCTTGCCCCTTGAAGGTCAGGAGGGGTTGCCTGAGGTCCAGTCGCTGCCGCCATCGTCTTCGTCTTTTTCCTCGTGGCATGTTGTCAGTCGCGATGACATGGCGGTGGACGTCCAGGGGGAGGAGAGCGGCGCGGCCCAAGTGCGTGGCCATGGGCATGTCGGTGGGCATGTCGATGGCCATGTTGATGCCCATGAGGATGCGCACCGCGATGGGCACCGGCCAAGAGCTGCGGCTGAGCATCAGCAGAGCCTAGCTCTTTGCCAGGATGTGGACATGGAGGGGAGGGATGGCGAGTTTGGGGGCAGTGGGTGGTTGGATGTGGGTGAAGCGGCGACGCTGCCCAAAGAAGAAACTTGTGTTCCAGCGGTCGTGATGGAGAGCATAGGTCAGGCGATGGAGGGAGTAGAAAAGGCGGAAGCAGCAGAGCGGGCACATCTTCAGGTGGTCACGCGGGAGGAGGGGAAGAAGGAGGGCGGAGGGGAGCGGCGCGGAGGGGGAATCATGCAGAGACGGAGGGCCGAAATTTTAGCTTTGAGTGAAGACGAGCGGTCGCTTTCCCCTTCGATGCGCACGCACACGATGGGGGAGTTGGAAGAGGTCCTCATGGCACGCTCCATTTCGGGGCGGCGGCTCAAGGTCAAGTTTGGTTACTATGGGAAGGACGAGGAGGGCGGCGAAGACGGCGCCGCAATCCTCGACGAAGACGCGGTCGTCATCTGCCGGATCTGCGAGGAGGAGGTGCAGGTGCTCCGTCTGCAGGAGCACTCGCGGCTGTGCGCCCTGGCGTTCCGCTGCGACCTGCCGCAGTACACCATCGACGACCGCCTGCGGCGGCTGGCCGACGGGCTCGACCGCATCGCCAACGACCAGGTCTCAAAGCTGAGGACGTGGGAGGCTGCGGGGGTAGGGGCAGCAGCAGCAGCAGAAGCGCCATCGGGAGCAGCGGGGGGGTGGGCAGTCAGAGGGGGGGCGGAGGGCTCCTCCGCCTCTTGGAATGGACACGTTGCAGTAGGAGACGGTGCGCTCGCTGGCCCTCCGAGCGAGCCTAGGCCTGTGCCTGGAGGCGAGTCTCGTTGGGCTGTACCGGCGGCTGGGCAGGTGCTTGATGGGGGTGTAGGGGATCCTGTGGGATCCGCCACGGCATTGTCCCCATTGGCGACGCCGGACGCGTGGTCGGATGTCGGAAGCATGGGGAGCGTGTCTGGTGCTGTGGCACACGCCTGCATGCGGGTGGGAGCCCATGGTCCTGGCAACTTCCCAGAAGCTCCCCTACGGGCTCCCGGTGGTATGGAAGGTGGCCAAGGCATTGCCATCGGGTCAGAGAGCCGCGGGGGGTCCTCTTCCACTACCTTTCCCCAGGAGGGCATGGAGGGTGACAGGGGGAGGGGACGGGGCGATCCCACATTTCCAGAGGGCATGCCCGTGCCTCCTGTGGCGATGAGGAAGGACCCCGTGAGCCAGCTGAGGATGCAGTACGGCCGGTCGTACACGGACGGAAGCTCTAGCTCCGGCAGTCCCCACACGGGCGGCACCAGCAGCCCGGGGAGCTGGGGCACTCTGGAGTCATCGTCGACAGGGGATGGTGGCAGCGTCGGCCACCGCAGTGCAGCGAGCCCCACGTATGCGGCGCAGACGTCAAGTGCGACCTTTGCGCACACGCACCTGAACTCGAACCCGCACTTCCTTGCGTCGAGGTTGGCGGTTGGGGCGGACGGCGGCGACGGGTCGCAGACTGACAATGTGATGTCGGGGGTGACGTCCGCGGCTCCCTCGGTGGGGCCGTCGTCGGCGCTGCCGTCGCCAGAGGCAGCAGCCGCGGAGCAGTTTGTGCAAGCCGGCGGCTTGGGCACAGGGATGGGCGGTGCGGGCTCTCCGCATGTGTCTGGGGGCGCCGATGGGCACGGGTCACCGCTGATGACATTTTCGCAGGAGGAGATTGCCCTGGTGAGTGTTGTCGTTCAGCATCATGTACTGTGAGGTGGGAATCTGCACTGAATTGCTTTTCTTTTCACACCCATAGTCGATGAGGGTTGTTTTGATCTTGTCGCGGCTTGACTGGCTAACTGCACTGCTTCTCCTTGAGGCTGGCAGCATGCCCCTCTCCNGCAGCGAGCCCCACGTATGCGGCGCAGACGTCAAGTGCGACCTTTGCGCACACGCACCTGAACTCGAACCCGCACTTCCTTGCGTCGAGGTTGGCGGTTGGGGCGGACGGCGGCGACGGGTCGCAGACTGACAATGTGATGTCGGGGGTGACGTCCGCGGCTCCCTCGGTGGGGCCGTCGTCGGCGCTGCCGTCGCCAGAGGCAGCAGCCGCGGAGCAGTTTGTGCAAGCCGGCGGCTTGGGCACAGGGATGGGCGGTGCGGGCTCTCCCCATGTGTCCGGGGGCGCCGATGGGCACGGGTCACCGTTGATGACATTTTCGCAGGAGGAGATTGCCCTGGTGAGTGTTGTCGTTCAGCATCATGTACTGTGAGGTGGGAATCTGCACTGAATTGCTTTTTTTTTTCACACCCATAGTCGATGAGGGTTGTTTTGATCTTGTCGCGGCTTGACTGGCTAACTGCACTGCTTCTCCTTGAGGCTGGCAGCATGCCCCTCTCCATCCTCGGACCTGCATGTTTGCGTTTGGAGAATTCTTGAAAGACAACAAAAAGTTCAAATCTTTTCAATTCTGATGACCTGCTTCCCGCCCTCTTTGGAAGAAGACTCGGCATGTGCATGGCGTGAACCCTGCTGCATGCCTCCGGTCCGGGCATGCTGCAGGAACCACCGCATCTTAGTGTGTGCGCCCAGGATGGATACGACTGCCCCTGCTCCTGCTGCATCTGCTCCTGCTGCAACTGCTCCTGCTGCATCTGCTCCTGCTGCATCTGCTTCTGCTGCATCTGCTCCTGCTGCATCTGCTTCTGCTGCATCTGCTTCTGCTGCATCTGCTTCTGCTGCATCTGCTCCTGCTGCTTCTGCTCCTGCTGCATCTGCTCCTGCTGTTTCTGCTCTTGGTGCCTCTGGTCAGGGCACACGAGAAGTGAGAGCGCCCTCGCTGGCAGAAGCGATGCATGCACGGCTGCTTCCCTGCGCATGTCATGTTTCTTCTTCCTACTGCCGTGACTGCTTGTGCTGCTGCTGCTGCTGCTTCCTCTGCTGCCGCCAGTGATGCCGGATGCTGGTGTTGCCACGGGTTCTCGCTCCTCCGTGTGTGTGCGGCCAGGTAAACAATGTGGCAGATGAAAATGTTGGCGGATACGGCATAGGACGTGTACGTCTTGCACGACGCTTTTGGCATTTTGTGTATGCTGGCCATGCGCGCAGATGGACGAGCTGGCGGACATAGCGCAGGACGTGGCGGAGCTGGAGGCGAGTCACGACGGAGTGGAGGAGTTTCTGCTGCAGGACATGCGGGACCTCACCGATGTCATCACCACCAACGATGCGCGCTTCCTCTCCATCGACGTCTTTGGCCGCCGCATCACCAAGCTCATCCAGTGAGTTAGACTTATAGGCAAACCCCCCAAAACGCTCCCCGTCATCCCCCCCTACAACCCTCAGTACCCCCCTCCCCAAACCCCCCCCCCCCAGGCCACATGCGCCTATCCGATTGGGAAGCAGAAGGGAGACCATTGTAACGTCAGCACTGCATCTGCAGATTGACCATTGAGGGATGGGCCTGCCAGTGGGCCATCTGCCACCAACTATCAGTGCCAAGGCAGTACATTGACCATCGAGTCAATGTACTGCCTTGGCACTGATAGTTGGCAGCAGATGGCCCACTGGCAGGCCTGCCCTCGTTGCCGGTCTTGGGGTTCCCTTGAGGTCTGCAGCGGTCCGCATGCATCACTCTGCAGCTGCATGAGCATCATCGCTGGTTGTCACAGGATGCACCTGTGGTTTGCTCACAACCACTCTGTTGGTACCGCTGGTGTGATCGTCGTGTCGTGTGCCATGCTCTGTGAGATTCTATTGGACGCTCCTTCGTCTACCTCTGTGGCGGTCCTTCGTCTCTTGTTCGTCTTTTGCCTGGCACCCGCAGGCAATAGACAGACAAGGCAATAGACGGAGAAGGCAATAGACGGAGAAGGCAACAGACGGAGAAGGCAATAGACGGAGAAGGCAATAGACAGAGAAGGCAATAGACGGAGAAGGCAATAGACAGAGAAGGCAATAGACGGACTAAGGCATGGACTGTCTGGCCATAGTCTTTGCACCATCCAAGTCATCCTTGCGTCCTCCCACTAATCTTCCCCATCCTTCCCCTTCAACGCTGTTCTCCCCACGCACGCATGTCCCTCCTCAGGGAGAAGTACTACCGCATCAAGGCGGAGCTAGACGGCCAGTTCATGGGCGAGGACAGCGACGTTGACTCGGACACGGAGCTCCTGTCCAACCGCAGTGGCCGCAACACCCCGCCCGCGTCGTCGTCGCTGCTCAACTCGGGGCGAGACCGCATATCCATCGACGACTTTGAGATCATCAAGCGCATCAGCAAGGGCGCGTACGGCCGAGTCTTTCTCGCTCGCAAGCGATCCACGGGAGACCTGTTCGCCATCAAAGTTCGTCTACCTTCCTGCAGAGCAGCCCCCCCCCCTTCCCCCCGTGCACATCCGCCTCCACGGCACACCTGCTCCCCTCCCTTGCCTCGTGTCTGCTCTCCTTTTTGGCGTAGTCTAGTGCTCTACACGCTAGGTAGACCAATGTCAGATCTCTGTTTTGTACGCTGCAATCTCTGTTTTGTACGCTGCAATCTCTGTTTTGTACGCTGCAATCTCTGTTTTGTACGCTGCAATCTCTGTTTTGTACGCTGCAATCTCTGTTTTGTACGCTGCATGGAACAGATTGAGTCTTTTTGCTGTTGTGCTGCTGTCCGTCCTATTCTTCTCCACTTTCTCCTTGTTTCTCCACTTTCTCCTTGTTTCTCCACTTTCTCCTTGTTTCTCCACTTTCTCCTTGTTTCTCCACTTTCTCCTTGTTTCTCCACTTTCTCCT